>VXAL01010012.1:354218-366873 GCA_013399475.1 Chauna torquata
GGAAGGATGCCCTGCACACCCCGCCGCTGAGGGAGACTCGGGGGCCCCGACCGCCGCGTCTGGCCAGCCCCACCTCGGGCCGCCGCCTCCAGAGGCACGGGCTTTCCTCTCCCTCATCCCCCTTTCCCCGGGCTTCCTATCTGCTGGGCTGGGCGCTCGCCGCTTCCTCCTAGCCCCCAGCCCCGCTCCGCCTCCCAGGCCTCCCTGCCCGGGCCTTCCCTTCTCCGGGTCTCTTCCTCCGCCTGGGCCTCCGGGCTTTTCACCTTCCTTCCCCCCCTCCCTTGCCCTTCCCCGCCCGGAGCCATGTCCTCCGCCGCTCGTTTCGATTCGTCGGACCGCTCCAGCTGGTACGTGGGCCCGGTGTCTCGGGCGGAGGCGCAGACGCGGTTGCAGGGGCAGCGGCACGGCATGTTCCTGGTGCGGGACTCGTCCACCTGCCCGGGGGACTACGTGCTCTCGGTGTCCGAGAACTCCCGGGTTTCCCACTACATCATCAACTCCTTGCCCAACCGCCGCTTTAAGATCGGCGACCAGGAGTTTGAGCACCTGCCTGCCCTGCTGGAGTTCTACAAGATCCACTACCTGGACACCACCACCCTCATCGAGCCTGCGCCCAGGTGAGTGCCACCCTCCCTTCGCCCCACCCACTGCCATCCTTGCTGCAGGTGGTGCGAGTGCGAGCCGGGGGGCCCTAATCCAGCCTGGTAGCTCCAGCATCGTCACGCTGGATGTAAGGCCATGCAGTGCGTAGTAAGGAAGCGTTTGCTTATGGGCCTTCTTTGAAGCTGTTTCTAACAGCCGGCCTTCTTAGCAGTCTGGATCTTGGTGACCGTTATGGGTTGCTCTTTCAGTCATTATCATCTATATAGTGCGTGCAGCCTGTCCCAGCACTGTGTGTGGACAGATGCAAAGCTACTGTGTACATCCCCACTGCTGGCTATAATTGCCTTGCAAGAGGGTGTGGTTTTGCTTTGTATTAACCTTCTGGTATTGTCCTCTTCCTACAAAGATCGAGAAGCTGATTCAAAAGTCTTCCCCTCAGTGATTGAAGTGCAGCCTCTGAGCTTAAGTTGCTCTGTCTGCATCCACAATGATTACAACAGAACACACCTTTGTGATTAGACTGCTTTGCCCTGTTAATTGAGTTTTAATGCATTCTAGGACAGCATTTCCCAAACTTCTAGAGTGGCATTTCCCACCAAAAATGTAAAAACGTATCTCAGTTTGGTTATGGCACTCTTTGTATCTGCATGTGCTACACTGAGAAATGTTCTTCTAGGAGGATGGGAAAATGTGACTTGGCTATGAGCTCATTCTTTGTCCTGTGCCCAAAGTGGGACATACCTGCAGCTTGCATCACTAAACAGCTTATCAATAACTCTAGAACATACTTGGTTTATCTTTTGGGCTTCCTGGATAGAATGAAGTGAAAATAAAAGCTAGAAAAATAGCCACAAAGTAAAAAAATAAAAATAAAAATTGGTTCAGTTCTAAATTCTGCAGTTTAAGATTTTTTTTCAGATTAACTAGTTATTTGGGGGAAAAATAACTTTGAGTTTTATAATCACAATTTAATTTTGGCATAGTCCAGTTTTTAATCACCATCAGTAACTTGTCAAAGGTTGACAATAACTTGTCAAATTGCAAAATACAAGTAGTCAGAAGTCTTTCTGCAAAGCTCCCAGGTGGTGGGAGGAATGTGACAAAGCACTAGCTTCAAGAACTCTTAAAGCTGCTGAGAAGTTTTCTGGGTAGTGATTGTGCTGTGGCTATAGAAATGGATAGGTGAAAAATTCATTCATCTTTCACAGGTGCAGGAACACTTAAATGGAGCTGCCCAGGGTTATGTGCATGTTTAAACTTATGGACAGGTTGGAGGAGAAAAAGTCTACACTGCAGCAATGTTTACACTCGTGTGTTCTCATTAACCTGGATACTGTTGTGCCTTTCTGAAAGTAAAAACTTGTTCTTAGTCATGTATGGCAGTGACTTATTTGGCTTTATCAAGACACTTAAACTTAGGTGATTCCACTTGTTCCCTTTGTATTTGTGTAGTCTCATATGAAGTATTTCATATTTTCATGATGTCATCATGAACATACCACCTTATTTTCAAGGTTTTGATTGCATACAGCCATTGGTTGTTCTCTCAGTATACAGACAGGTGGGACCTAGCATACTGTGAACTGTGTGAACTGACACACTTTTATAAAGCTACATACAGGGTTGACTAGGTGGTTTTCCTTATAGCATAATTTTTGTTCTAAACTTTTTGAAAAAATCAATGACATAGTTGATGGTTTGAATTTCTGTTTAAAGAAAACTTCCTGATGCAAGAGGGAGAAGAGAGGTAGCATTTCCAGATTTTTTTTTTTTTAAGTTAATGGACTAGATTTAGAATAGGGGTGGACAGGAGTTTACTTCAGAACGGTTATTGCTAATTCTCATTTCTCTTTAAAACTTGGCATTTTCAGAGGAACATCACAGGTGCTTATGCTTTTGAAGGCTGATTCTTTTAATTTCATGAAGTATATATAGTATGAAGAGGTGTTTTTTTTGTGGTAGGATTAAATAGTTTCTTGGATATTGCAGTACAACAACACTTAGCTCTAGATGATATTTTAAGCTTGTAAGACAGTTCAAACCTGTTTTAAGCTACTTGTTTTTGTATCAATAGTGAGCTTTGACCATCATTGCAGATGTTCCTGAGCTCTTGCTTATGCAGAGTGACTGCTCTCTAAGGGGTTCCCCCACTCCCTGGCTTTAGCTTCAGCAGGGTGTCTTAAGCGTATATATTTCTGTTTAAGGCTTCTGGCATATTTTATAGAAATGGTAGGGGTTTGACTTCCAGCTTACTTTGCAAGTAGCAGAAGAGAACTGAAGAAGGCTAATAACATGCATTCTTGCTATACTAAGATAAAAAGTATCTGGTATAGGCCATATAACTTGAGATTTCTGACAGCTGCTTTGAAAGAAGGTGTATAAAGGTTATGGTGAAAACAGCCTGCAGTAATAAGTCTCATTTGATGAATGTTCTTATATATTATCACAGAATAAAACGACTGTACTGGACAGTTGGTGGGCAAAATAGTAAACAATGTGAATAAATGCAGTATGTGGTTAATAAGGAATATTTCTAGATAGCTAGCTTTTTTGCTTCTTATTCTGTTCTTACCAGTGGGTGTTAGTATTTCATATTTTCTGATATGAAGAAGTTGCTTTAGGTTATTAGGTATTTAAATACCCAGTAAAGATGAGTATTTTGAAGTCGTAATTCTTCTGTGATAATGTAACAACCCTTTGAGAGCTGAAGTTGTAACAACAAGATTAGGGAGTTTAATTCCATATTACTTTCCAAAAAGGAGGGGAAAAGTATTGTCTTCTAAAAACACAGTATCTGCATCTCTCTTTTCGTAAAGAAAGGAGCTTACAGCATTAACATGACTGTCTGTCTCCCAAATCCTACATATAAACAGTAGCATCTTGGTACAACGGTGCTGTACTACCTATAGAATCAGAAACACTTAAGAGTTTATCATATCCTCCGCTTACTTTTGTTTCCTTTTTCCACTATGTTCCCTCAAGTCTGGCATTCAGAGTTTCTGAATTCTTGAGAAGTGGATGCTGATATTAAAAATGTAAACGTGATGAACTGAAGAGGATTATTTAGCTCTTCAAGAACCCCTCCCCCCACCCTAGTCACCCAAATCTTTTTCATTTATTTTTATGCATCATGACCTCTCATATCTTAAGCTCTAGAAATCATTTTATTCTACCTTAACATCTTCACAATAATGCAAAAAAGAAAGTAAAGCAGTAGATAAGACTTTGCATTATTTCTCCCAGTTTTTTGCATCCATGATAGATTTTTATTGGGTTTCTGGGGAAAATAATTTGGATATTTAAGTAATTGCTTGAGAGCATGAGTTAAACTCATTAAATGCTTCACAGTGCTACCAAGCTAATACTTCTGTTATGAAAGTGAATGTAGGTAGTTCTCCTTTAATTGGTATTTCTAGTGTAAAACTGGTGGTTAGCTTTGTTACTGGAAATACAAAACAATAGCCATAATACCAACTTTTTTAAACGTAGGTATCCAAGTCCACCAATAGGATCTGGATCTGCCCCTACTATGTCCACTGCAGAAGAAAATGTGGAATATGTTCGGACTCTCTATGACTTTCCTGGCAATGATGCTGAGGATCTTCCATTTAAAAAGGGCGAAATACTGGTGATTGTAGAGAAGCCAGAAGAACAGTGGTGGAGTGCCAGAAACAAGGATGGTCGGATTGGGATGATTCCTGTTCCTTATGTAGAAAAGCTAGTCAGATCTTCTCATGGGAAGCATGGAAACAGGAATTCCAACAGTTACGGTATTCCAGAACCTGCCCATGCTTATGCTCAGCCTCAGACCACAAGTCCCCTTCCCTCGGTATCCAGTACACCTGGAGCAGTGATCAATCCTCTGCCATCAACACAGAATGGACCAGTCTATGCCAAAGCTATCCAAAAGAGAGTACCCTGTGCTTATGACAAGACTGCACTGGCATTAGAGGTAAGATTTTCTTTCCTGTTAAGTCTTATGGTTGTTCAATGGTTTTGTAAAATAAAACTAAAAATTGTTAGTGGCAAGGTTGGTATGAATGATTCATATGGAGTCTGCTCATCTATGTCAAGGGACTGAGAAGTTCTGTTACATTCTGAAGAAAGATCTACAAGAATTACTTCATCTATACCACTTCCTTTGAGAAAATTACTAAGTTACGTCAGAACCTATACTTAATTTACTGTTTTCTTGCCTGTGCAAATAGGCTACAAGAGTAGTGGAACATATACATTCTTCTGTGCAAGTGCTGGAGAGAGATGACTTAGCTTCTCCACCTAATCTTGGGGAAGGAAAGGGATGTTTAATTGATCCTTGCAGTATTCCAGGTTGAGAACTGGCAGTAGCATCCTTCAGAGAAAGGTAATCAATGTTTATAAGCAATCATTTTTTCTAATCCTCAGCTGTAGCATGAGGTACACTAGTGTTGAGAGCTGAAGTCAGGGCATGTCAGAAATACAAACAAGTGAAGGAGTCTTCCAAAGGACTCTAGGCCTTTTCTCAAATTCCATTTTTCAAAACCAAAGTTAAATGGTCTTAAGACCTAAAGGCGGGAGGGGAGAGAATATTTATAAGACAAAAGGCTGTAGTGTAGCCTCTAACCTTGTGTTGAACTTTTAATAAGTTCCTGTGCTTGCCAAAGCACTTCTTTCTTTCTTTTTATTTTATTAGGGATGTCTTAAAGGCTGTGGAGCTTTATTCTTTAAATGGTAAAGAATTCATGTTACAATTATAATTAAATTGGCATAAATGATAGAACGGAAGAAGTTTTTAAAAGTGTATCTAGAATACTGAGACTATTACTTCTACACGTTAACTAGCTTTCAGTATAATCATACTTCAGAAATATCTCACCTGGAAACAGTGCTATTGGTTATTATTCTCAAAGATTAAATTTGAATGTCATAAAATACTTCAAGCAGCAAATGCAAGGAAACAAGGAAGCAACAGCACTTTAGCAAGTAAAAGTGATTTTAAAAATACTTTTGAACTTTTCCTGTTGCTTTTGCTCAGTTTGCAAGTTGAAGCTGTTACCTATAGCTGATACTTTTGACTGAGATTTGAAAGGTTTTATTGGTGACTGCCAATTATTCATAAAAGTAGCCTTAAGACTTTTTCCTCTTATAAAATCTCAATATGGTGATTACTCACAGAGCGTTAAAAATTAAATATCTGTCACTGGATTTTCCTCGAGTCTTATGAAAGCTAGCAGCTTATTTGTGAACAGTGTGTGAAAATTATCATAGAAAGAAATGTAAATTCACTGCCAGCTGCACTGTGCAGAAGATTCTTGCCAAAACTATTCCTGCTTCTGAAAACAGAGCAGAGCAAGCAATTGATTTTGTTATCAGTGTGTCCTAGAATTACTTCAGGGAACTTGCTTTGCTGCAGGGTAGCAGAACTGCTTGGAAGGATGGCTCTCACAAACAGATTTTTCTGATTTGCTATTTAGTGACCTAGTTAATTCTATCATTTTAGCTGCTCTAGTATACTGGTAGGATTAATTCTCTGATCAACATGTAGGTCAGAATTGTTTTGAACCTTTAAATTGCTGAAATTTTGTTTGAAAGATTCTTCTGTTCCACTGAACTCTAATTGCCTATTGCCTCCTTCCTGTCTCCCACCACTGGTATATTTTGTCTTCCTATTTAGTCTATTTTCTTCACAAGTTCACCTTAGTCACACTGTCGCTTCTCAAGAGGCTTCAGAAGTAGAATTCTGGGAACTGATCTACATTTTCATTAAAATTGGTCATTACGGCTTCTCCATCCACGCACAGGGAACATTAACAACATCATTATAGTAACAGATTTTTGTCATATCTGCTATTCTTAATGAAAATTCCAACTTCTTTTCGTGATCATCCTTCGGCTTGCCTAACACCTGCTGGGCTCCAATGTATTAATCCCAACCTTGTCAGGGCTCTACATGTCACTAAATAATCCAAACCATTCGAGGTTGTAGTTCAACATTCTTGAAAATAATGGGGTTCATTTAGACTAGAAGCTTCTGTTTTGTAAGAGCACAGAAAGTAGCTAGTGGTAGGGAAAAGACAGGTTATGGGAGTGGTTTGGGGAAGAAAGTTAATGGTGTTCTTTCAGAATAATAGTATTCTGCCTCAGTACAGGTGTAATCAATCACAGTTCTGCTTATACTGATAAAACACCTTGTTAGTATAATTGTAGTTATTGATTGTATAATGTCATTTAAACTGATAAAACAATATGAAAGCAAAATAGCTGCTTGCTGGCTTTAGCTTTGTGGTCAGCTCACAGACAGTACTTACAAGAAACAGTACCTTCNCTTTTAAGTGGAGGGATGTCATTTTCCAGGGTTCAGCTTGAAAATGGGACAAGCTCTCTGCTTTCAGGCCAAGTCTTTCTGTTGCACACTATTGTTTACATAAGCTGTCAAGTTTTTTTGTTTGTTTGAGAAGATGAAGATTCATAACCTGTTACAGAGAAGAAACTTGTTTCTTAAGGAAGGCAAAATTATTTTTTAAAAAGTTTCTCATATGAAAAATATAACTTGTAAAGTGAATTTTCTACCGAAAACCCTTGTCAAGTTCTGTTTGGTTGGATAATAATGGAATGTTTAACTCTGAAATAATATTTTAAGTGTGACAGTTTAAGGGCAAGAAAATTTGAGGGTGACTGCAATATTTTTCCTGTAAGGATTCTAGTTAGATAGCATGGCATTTGTTAGAATTTGGACCTTACTGGGCTAAAATTGTTTAGCATTCATATTTGTATTACTGAAATAACTAACATCTCAATGCTGATTGCATTAGATGTTCTATTTTTATTGTCTAAAATAAGAAATTCATAATCTGCTTACAGGCTAAAATAAGAGTTTTAAATATTGCTACTATCCCAGAACGTACAGTTAGTGCGCATGTAATTTTGTGCATTTTGCTGCAGCAGTGAGCAATTAGTAAAGCCTATGATAAGTTTGTTGCATGTCTGAGACTTGCATATTACTGAGGTCAATTCAGTTAATTACATTGGCAGTTCAGATTTAACTTTTTTTTTAAATGAAATGATTGAAGTCTACAGTTTCTCACTGCAACTTTACTAAGTTTTATTGCTAATGTGTGTAGTCTTTTCAAGGATACTGCACCCAAAAAAAAACCATACAAAGCAGAAGCCCAGATCTGTTTCTCTAGTTGTGTGCTTCTCGCCAAGAGCCAATTTCCTTCCTTTCTGTGCTCTAGAGGAAGGAATATGAAGGACAGGGATACAGTGTCCTGTATTTATTGGAACTAGAGCTCTACATTACAGGGTTATGTACTGCTCTTCTTCAAGCCTGATTTTCCTTGGAAAAACTAGGAGGGCAGTCTTGTGTTCAAAGGTTATACAAGATAGCACCTTAAGAAAGTCATGAATTTTGTAAGAGCAGATTATTGGCACCGTTTCTGTGGTACAGAGCAGTGAAATCTACCTTAAAGTTTCTCAGTGTTAATAATTTGTAGTTCTATAGCCAGCCTGTTGACAATAATATGCTAATAAAGCCTGGTCTTAAACCAGCATGTGACGTGTATGCAGTGCCCAGTAGCCTAAGACCTGGTGCATTTTACCGTAAAAAAGGAGCTTATCTGTTGGTATCCAAGTACTTTTTACTTGGATCCAAAGAAGTTGATTGATTGCTAACATCCACACAACAAAGTTCTTCATGTCTAGCATAGTCAGTAGATAAACTAATGGTGGATAATACCCTTAAAAATTGGTGAACTGTTTGAAGGTTGATTCAGGTTGTGCACAAATTCCAAATTCCCTTATAAAATGGAGTAGAATGACTTAAGGAACCAGAAAATGGGAGATCAGCAGCAGCTGCTAGTCTTACATCTGCTGTGTGTTTAAATAATGGTTCTTAAATATATTGCCAGCACAGTAATAACAGTGTCATAGACCATTCTGAAGGCAGTAGTAGTCCTAGAGTTCATATCCAAATTTAACATGACAGTGTTGTGGAATCTTAAGGTATTTTTACATATATATACACATACAGAGCTTCATTATATTTTTATAGCAGTTCTAATAGTGATTTTTTTTTTCCAGACCTGTGCCAACATTAGTGTTAAGTAGCTTATCTGTGCATGACACGTTAAACATATAGATGTATTCATTTGCTAGTACAGAGTTAATGTTTCACTGAAATGTTTTGGTGGAATAAATACCTGTTCACCATAGTTATATAACTGACATATTTCTCTTGAGCTTGTTGCAATTAGGTTACAGTTAACTTTTTTCTTTTTAAAGTAAATTTGAGACAAGTAGGGCAAAATGTGCTAGTAGTAGAACTTTCGTAATTCGGAAATTAGGTTGCTGCTTTCACTAGACAACAAGCATTGTGATTTTCTTAAGCCAAGGAAATTTAGTATTGCTGTGTTAAACGCTAAAATGCATCTAACTCACAAGCTGAATATTTTGCTTTATCAACACATAGGTTCTAGGTTTTAAGTGTTGATCACAGAGCTTTAGCTCTGATAACTATTGAAAGTGGCATTGGTGGCAGGATTCCTATATCTGCTGATACACAATAGCTTTTCAGTATGCTACCTTTGAAAATGCAACTGACAATTACATTGGAGATTGTGCACGTTCTTAATCTTTGTGACTCCCTGTTCCAGTCAAAATTCTTTATTGTTCCCATCATGACAGTCCTCAGTGCCTCACAATGTAATGTGTGTTCACCCTCAGAACTGTTTGCAGAGTTTATCTTCAAATGAAACTGAAAGCGATGAGGATAATCTAGACAAGTTCCTGTGCTAAGATGAGATTCAGCATGGCCCAACAACGATGGTCTGTGGGAGTTTTGAGCTCTCCAAGTTCCGTACTATCATGACAGCATGCTTAGCAGATGGAAACAGGCCATCATAATTTAATGAAAACTGCACTTTCTTGTGGTGCTACAACCCCAATTCTGGCAATTTTCCTAGCTATACTTGAAGGACAAACTGTGTCACTTTGTTCCTAGATGAGGCTAGATTAATTGCATCCAGGACTTCAGCATTTCTATGCTGCCCTTCGACCTGCTGTAATATCTCAAGAATGGTCAAAGGTCTTTCCTCTGGTCTGAATGAACTTGATTTTCTGGTCTGGGCATCAACTATTCTTCTTCAGGCACACAACATCAAAATTAGGGTAATAAAGACATGCTATCAGCCATTTGGTTTCTTGAATCTCCCAATACCTAGAGCACCAGCTTCTTCAAAGCATCACTTTGTCCTGCCTGCAGTGCAGCTGAACTCTTGCCTCTTCTGTTTAGTTTAATACCTTTTGGGGACAGTGGGGTATCAAGTATTTTCCTTGTTGGAGTATCAGTAAAACATGCTGAATTACCTGACTGTGTGACTAAAATGGCATGCAGGAAGCCTTGTGCAGTGCGTGAATCAGCTTCAAGTGGAAGACGGGTATGGAAGAGTCTAGAGTGAATGAAGTAACCTTTCTGCCTGGCATGTTACACAACTTGCATTTCCTCAGGGCTTTGAATTCATGCTGTAACAGGGACATAATGAAAGGATGCTATCTAAAATGCATTTTGATTTTTATCGTTTGGGTGGAACTAAATGGCTGCATTTCAGAAGTATTACTCATTTCAGCAGTTGATACTTCCATCCAGTGCTGCTGGCGCGCTTTACAAGTGAATTACTTATCTGAGAGATGTTGAGACTAAGGAAGTGTTATCCTAATTTATAGATAAGGGCCCATGAGCTATCCAGAATCGTATAGGAAGTTTGTGGCAGAAGTGAGAATAGAACCAGGTCTCCTGACTCTGTCCTGTGCCTAATCATAAGACAATCCTTCTGACTGGCCTAAAATGTTCTCTGAAAAGAATAGCATGTTAAATAATTTTAGTGGGAGATCACACCTCAGCTGACCGTATTGTAGGGGCTTTAAAGAGAATTTGCCAAATGTCTCTTTTAGTTAGTACTTGGAGGGGGGAAATGCATAGAGGGACTACTATACCAGATTCTTCTAGATGCTCTCAAAACAGAGGTCTTTAACATGAGATCCTAGAATTATTTTATTATGACATCAAGGTTTCTTCCCCAAAATCTTGTTTCAGCACGCTGTTTCATTTAATCTTCTCAAGGCAACTGCATTTTTTGTAAATAGTATAGTACAGGACGATATTCAGCAGCTTTCATTAAAAAAAAAAGTTATTGCAAATCAATTCACTATTCAAGTCCTTGGTATATGAGAGTGGTTTTTGAGAAGCTTTTCTCAGCTGCCACTCTTAACAGCAGCTACTGGTTTGTAGCAACTTTGCCTGCCCAGTAGTCTAAAGAACATTTTACATTGTTAATCTACATGGCAGTTTGTTGCAGGATAATACTTAATATTGCAATTTTTTTCCCCTCAACTGAAGTAAGACTTCCAAACCTATTCAAGTTGTAGAAATCAGAGTCAAACTGAAGGATATTTTTATAGAGCTTATGAATGAATTTTGGATTAATCTCTACAGCATGCGAGTAGAATTAAATCATGAGAGTCAAAAAATGCAAGTCCATGTGTTTGGTCCTGTGTACTGATTTTTTTTTTTTCCAGGACTAAGATCAAAGTGTTTCAGAATGGATTATTTTTACGGTGTGGTACAAATGCAGTTTCCCACTAGGTTTTAACTGTTGAGGTGTTGGATGCCTCTTCTTGGATTTGAGTCTAAAACCTGGAACTTGACTCTGTCTTCAAGGGTTATTTAAATCTAGCACTGTAACACTGAGTATTTATAGATGTTATCAGCCTTTTCCTAAAGAGACTTTTATAAGGTTCCTAAGTCATTTTGTTACTATTTAAAGCTTTCTCTAGACTTTCCATTTAATGAAGAGTCAGACAAATTGTGCTTTTTATCAAACACACAAAGCATGTTGCAGTAGTCCATGCAGACATGAAAAACAGTCAAATTAATGCTATGTGTGTGTGCTAACTATCCTGGGCAGTGTATAACTACTTAATAGGTATATGCTGGCTTTGTGCTTGAGTTTATAAGCAGCATACATAAAGTTGACAGTTTAATAAAGTAAAAAAGTCTCAATTATATCCCAGAACTGCATGGGAGTTCAGAGGGTTTTCTCCTCTCTTGAAAGCACAAGATTAAAATTGTTCCGTGTGTGACAGTTTTGAATTTCTGGATGGGAAAGGGGGTTGAAAAAACCTGCAAATAGTGAGAAAGTGGGGTGGGGGAGAGCAGAACACCACATTTTGATTAAATGTCTAATTTCATTCTAATACACATCAAGCTTAAATATCTGGAAAGAGTTTCAAGTTTGAGATTTTTTTTTTTTAAGAGATGTAACACTGAGTGACTGCCAAAGAGTTTATTGTAGTATCTTAAGTTTCACTTAAGGTTTCTGAATGTTTCAGAGTGATCTTCAAAAAAAGTATATCTATTGAAGTAACAGTAATGGGTTTAAACAGGCTTCGGATCATCTAGTGACATGTTTTCTGCAAAATAGTTTGTAAACTCAGCTTTTTTCTTTAATGGAAAATACACGCATCTTATCTGGAAAGTTTTCATCTAAGGCCTTAAATTATCTGCATGAGTTCTAAATGTTAATGCTATTTAGGTAACAGACGTTGTTATATATACTGTGTCAAGAATAAAATCCAGTTTTTCTTTCAAGATCAAAGCTGGTTACCTTTGGATTTTACAGAAGTAGTTTGGTAATCTGAACCCCAGCTACAAATTGCTTGGACCTTATTTGGGGAAGAAACTTATGAACAGTTGGCCGTTAGTCATAGGCTGGTTCTACCTTTTGTAAAGTTAGTTATTAGCTACTAATGTCACTTTTCTAATATTTACTGTAGTTACCACATAGATGCAATTAAGTAAACAGGAAGGGAGGTGTAGTTATAGAGCTGCTGTAACAGGCCACATGTTCAGCTATTCTGAAGCATTTAAGGGAGAAATTACTACTTAGTCAGTCTTGAACAGTACTCATCATGTCGGATACTTTGCTTTGTAAATTTTCCTAATCCAGATTAGAGGCGTTGAACAGTGATAAAGTATATTTACCATTGGGGCTGATGGTTTTTTTTTTTTTTGCTTTAT
>VXAL01010012.1:367577-469530 GCA_013399475.1 Chauna torquata
GATGAACATAAACGGTCAGTGGGAAGGAGAAGTCAACGGTCGAAAAGGGCTCTTCCCGTTCACACATGTCAAAATATTTGACCCTCAAAACCCAGATGAGAATGAATGATTCCCTCTATCCGATTTACACTGCTGCTTCATTTTCCTGGCTATCATTAGCATTGTTTGAGGTGGGATGACTAAATGGCACATTGCTAGCATTGCCCATTTTCCAGCTTGCTGCAGTTTGACAGTTCTTTTAATATACATTTGGAATACATACAACTGAAGTCACTGCCTGACCTTCATACCATAGTTGCATCAACCAGAATTTGGTTTCACTTTTAAAACTGTATTGGGCCTTAAGCTGGAGAAGACTGAGCCATACCAGTATATAGCAGACAAGTACGGGGAGAAAACCTTCTTGAAACTTCTGTGGACTTGGTCTGGCCTGCTCAGTAGGAAGAGCCCTAATCTTAGATCAAACATGCAACTCGTGCATTACTGTCCAACAAAATGCAACAACAAAAATGCAATTTTAGGACTGAAGAAGACTTAGTTTTAAGAGAACCTGTCCTAAGGTAGTACATTTACAATGATGGTCTCTTTAAAGGACAATAATTGAAGCTTGTGTATTCTAAGCAGTTGCATTAGAAGCTGCTCATTTCTGTTAACTCTTAAGCTTGTTGTTGACCTTCCTGAAACAGTGTGTGTTAAATACAAATAACCATTGATTGAGCTGCATTGAAGCTGAGGCATTTATTTATAAGGAAACTTAGGAGGGGTTAATACTAGTAACTCATTTTTGACATACTTAAAGCATTTCTGTTGATTTTGCAAGCACTAACTGTAGTGAGTGAGCTTTAAAGGGAGACACTTTGGCCTGGTCTACGTGCAGACCTTCTGTGGTGTTGAGAGTGTAGTTTCACTAACATGGGAGTGCTCACGACCAAGCTGTTACTTGGTAGATTGATCAGATTGCCATGGTGTGGAGAAATACAAAAGGAACAGGACAGAAGAACTCAGTAAATACTGATAAAACCCTCTTATTTAAACATAAACCTTTTATACCCATTTCTCTGCAGGCTCCCTTATCACTCCAGAGTTTCCTAGTTATGCCAGCCCCAGTTTGCTTAAGACTCCTTTTTGAACACAGTACCGTTTTTGCAGGGTGTCTCCACGTTGCTGTGCATCTCTTCCAGAACTGCTTTCTTCTTTATTTTCATCTTTTTTTTCCTCCCTTGCATCACAAATCCTCTGCATGCTACAATTTTTATCCCCCCCAAAGGTGTTGGCTCTGGCTTATATATGTCCCAGATCCCTCCCACTCCCAGCATCCTCTAGAAAATGGTTAATTGGAGTCAGCTGCCTGGGTTCTCCCATCTGATAAGTTAATGCTCAGGCTGGAGGAGGCCCCAGAGGTGTCTATTATCAGTATAGCTTTTTTCCCTTTTTCTGTACATAAGCTATACTGTTGTAATTGTACCTGCAGTAGGGAACTACATAGCTGTAGCTATGTGAGTATAATTAACACCGTGCAGGTTAAGTCTTTAGCCCGTTTACAGGATGTGAAAGCTTAGGTACAGTGGTATCTTCAGCCATCTTCTTTAAATGTGTTTTCTAGGTGAACTGAAATGCTCTTTTAAAAATAACTGAACACTGAATTAACAGAAATTGTGTCCGCAAAGACTGTAACTATGAAAGCTCCCTTTTCAGATAGGCTGGATAAAGAAAATTACCTGTTGCAGAAAACCAGGAATATCTGACAGGAAAACAGCAGTGCCCCAATGCATTCATTTTTCCACTTTTGAAGGCTGTCAATTGTAGCAAAATGAGAATCTTCAGACACCTGCAGAACTTTACCGCTTCTTATAAACGTTAAATTATATAGAAGTTGTCATCTTAAGTTCCAGCACGTTTTCTTGTTGATTTGTGTCACTTGATCCTAGTAAAAGCATGTTGTTCTCACTCATGTGAAAGTGCTATGAGATCCTTAAATGGAAGGCACTGAAGAAATGCAAAAATGGCATTTACAACAAGAGATGTAAAATGTTGTTTTTTTTCTTTTTAAGAAACTCTCAGTTCATCTGTTAGTTATTTTCTGTAGTATTAATCAAGTGGCTGACAGTCTAGAAGTTCTTGTAGAGCATTTTACTACCAAATTAACTGTGAAGTAGCGTAGCATTGACTGAAGTGTTTGGTGCTGTAAGAATAATTCTTGACAATAGGCATTGACAGGTTGTCTTGCAAAGAAAAGCTATGCAGCTCTCTTAACTAAAGGAGGTCATGATTTTTCTGTGCCCCAACTCCACCTGTAAGTTTACTACATAGATTGTACTACTGAAAGTCATCTTGTGAATACAGAAACTGCACTAAACTCGGTCTGCTGCAGAGAAATCTTATTTCAGACCTGACCTAGTTGCAGGCAGCTCTTCAGAAGACTGGTTGTGGAATTCTTCCTTTGCATGTTAAAGTCCATAAATAAATACTGTGAGATTTGAGATCTTGAACACAGCTTTTAACCTGGATTTTTTTCACTAAAATAAGTGTCTTGACTCATCTCTTCATTGAATAAGATACACACTTTGAACACAAGCATTGTTTTAGGTTAAATTATGTTCTGATACTGCAGAAAAGCAAACAATTTTTCTTCAAAACTATGCAAAATTTGCGTGTAGTGGCATCTGATGCAAAGACAAGAATTCTAAAATTTCTGTGAACCTGGTTTTGGGCCCCAGATGAACAGAATTTCTCTTAGTAGCAGCAGTATGGTTCGGTGATGTTCAGTGTGGTTGATATGTAGCATACTGACCAGCCTAAGCTGATTGTAAACTTCCTTCAAAACGTATCTTTGCCATTTTACTATAAGACAAATATTTTCGTATAAAGACTGCATTGGATCAGTTTGTGTTTTTCTTTGAAGGACTCTCTGGATTCTCAGTCGCTTGTTGCTTGCTTACATGTGTGCTGTTTGTTGCTTTATGAAGCCTCTTGAATTTGAGTGATAACCTATCAGTGTAAATGTTCCTTGGGAGCGTAAGGTATACGTACTATGAAGCATGAGAGTCTGCAAGTGACGGCTTCGCCCTATGCACCGTTAAAATTGTTCATGCTTTTGAACTAGCAGCTGGTTTAATTACCTGCTGCCACAATAGTTAACTATCATGAAAGGCTTACTGTTTGACTTCCTCCTGTTGTGTACGTGTGTATATAGACATTGAAGCCTCTGATCAGTCTGAAAGTTTAAATGAAAACTGTTTTAATCGGTGTCCATCACTGGATAAGCGCTAATTTAATTCACGATTGTTTACAAATTGGAAAGAATAAACAAAAGGGAATATCCTGTTTGGGTTGGGGCTCTCAAGAGCCTGAGCATTATTTTTGTAAAGGGAAAAACAGCATTCTTTGTGCCATTTCATGTGCCTGTAAAGTAATCTTTTTATATTATATTAACATCCTGGGAACGAGTGGGCTGCCTTTGTTTTCTAGTCAAGATTTCAAGCATTTTTCTCAATACCCGCATTTGAAGGTGAGACCTGCCTAAAAGACTGCCTTTTGGGACCAGTGAAACCATTCTTGTATAGTTGTCATTTTCTGTTGCATTAAATGAAAAGTTGTTTTGGGACAAGGATACAATTATTGCAGTGGGAAAGGTGGCCTTGTATTTGAGACAGTCTTCACTGTGTAAACTTTAAAACACAATATGTAATTTAAAGACCATGAACTTCAGGCAATAATATTAAAGTGTAAGCTTTTAAAGTTTATTTTGGGGATCATAGCTTGTTTTATTTTTTGTGCTATAAAATTAACAGTATTAAATGAATTATATTCTTAGAATATATGGAGTGTCTTTTCTTAAGATTAGTGCCTTTTTAATTTCTTACTCCACTTATTTCATAGAACTGGTCCCAACATAAAGCCACTTTTTTTTTCCCAGTGCCCTGTTTGTACAGTCTAAATAAAACTTGCCTCAACTTACAGTATTACTTGTTGTCTTTAGTCTTAAACCCTTGGTAATATTGGCAGAGCATTTAAGTCCTTATTCTGTCAGTATTAGGGCCTGTTTTGTGGGTAAATGAGCATGCCAACTGAAGTTTTCCGAAGTCAAAGCGAGCAGTAGGCAGGAGAAAATGCTGTTGCCGAGTGAATGATACTCTCGTGTTCCATCCTTGTGTGTGTTTCCAAACTATACTGCTGTGCTCCGGAGGTCCGACTGAAAAAGGTGCATCTCAGGTAATACTATAAGTTTCCTCCCGCCTCGCACCTGACACTTCAGTGCTCTTCCTGTCACTGCGTTTAACTCTCTTCTTTTGCAGAGGCTTTTAAAGGTCTGTGTAGAAACCATGACCTTCTTTTACTGTGATGGATTATCTTGACTGTGCATGTAAGAGTGACTGATTTATGCATATGCTTTGAATTTAACTTATTTTTTGAGTAAATAACTAAGTCCTGGCCAGTGCAGGTAGTGGCAAGTGGATCAGGTGGCATTCTAGCCACTGTTGAAGGTGTCAGCATAAGATCTTACAAACACCTGCTTTTGCAAATCAAGACCAGGAGGTTGTCTTTTGCCTTTTTGCAGTCAATCCAGATCAAGAATAGAGATAGCTATAACTTTTTTCAATGTTTGGGATCATTCAGGTAAATTATTAACAATGGGTTGAAATTTGAGATGAGCTTATTAAAAAAAAAAAAAAAAACCTTACAGGGAACATCATGCACTTAAATGTTGCAAGGGAGAAGTCTTAAAAGCTTGTGTTGTTTCCCTGGACTCTTTTCAGGGTAAATTCTCATTACAATGCAGTCTAGTGTTTGTGTTCTCTGAAGTACAGATTTCCATAGTATTTTAATGAACATCATGGCTAACTCTGTATAGTGTCTTATCGTCAAATATTCATATTTGGCAAGTTACATTTCTTCAGAGAAAAACACTAGTATCTCAAATACGCAAGAACGAGGAAAGTACATGCAGGAGGCCTGAGACCTGTGTCAAATTGTTTTGTACACCAGCTAGCACTTCCATCATTTGCTATAAAGCTAAAGGTTACTGCAGCTGCTTCTCATGACATCTTAGATGGCTCTTGCTTCACTATTTACGTGGCAAAAACAAGTCCCCTGCTTCACCAAGTCTGCTTCCTACAAACTGAATTACAACCATGCGTGCAGAAGCAGAACCATTCCGGGCTACAGTAAAGCGCATACGGTGCAGATGGATGGAGCTGCTGCACGTCCTTTTCTCATGACAGGGCCACGAGCATCAGCCGAGACAGTGGTCTTGGCTTGGTCTTGTTCCAGGAAAATCCAGGCTTCTTTGACACTAAACTGAAGTGTCAACACACTTTTATTAGGCACCGGGAGATGAAGTGCTTTCATAGCCAGCAAGCTGGGGAAGTTTAATGATACCTGTGTTCTGAACAGAAGAACTTTATTTTTGCCTCAAAATGCATTAGGTAGTAGTAGTGTGAGGCCACAAAAATCTGCATTTCCTTGTTTCATCATGTGCTTAGAAATAACCCCTTTCTACCACTTGAGCTAGGAGTGAGTTGCTTTACTTTGGTAATTTTAATTATCAGAAGGGGCAAATTACGCAGTCTGAGCAAGCTGCAGCAACAAGGCTGCAAGGGACTGTCATTTGTCTCCTGCATTTTAACATGCAGTTGCTTCCTGCCAACCCTTGCTCAAACAGCCAGGAGTCCCAGCTTTCTGCCACCTCTGCCTGAGCCTGGCTTCCCTTCCTGCCCCTGAGGCTGCCCCTGGATGATGTTCCAGGCAGGGACCAGGGCTCTGGGTTTGTACCAGGAGTACCCGGCATTACGGCCACCTAAAGCTCCAGGAACACCAGGTTTATGCAGCAGAACGTCAACAGTAACAAGAAACAAGCAACAACTCAAACTGGGTTTATTTGTGCCTTACCTGCACACAGGCTTCCGCTAATTTAAATGTGAGCTACTTCAGTTAGGTCAGTCCGAATAGCAGGCAGCACAAACCTAGGTGCAAGCTAGCTGGAATGAGCTGGGCTTAGCAGTTTGTCACCCTCATTTAATTAAAAGGTTTTATTTCTAAAGTGCTGCAATAGTAAACACGCCTTTAGATTCAACCAGATGTATGCCCGAGCTTACACCTAGTAGCAAGCATGCCTAAGTACACTAAAATAAAATGCTGTCACAGCCAATGAACAAGTTTCCTTGTCATTTTCTTTCCGTGATTTACAATAAGCAGTGCAACCTGCGCATGCAGAAAGCTCTTCAGGTCTATTCATCAACAGGGATGGCTCACCTTAGAGCAGCTGTAGTGGTTTCTGTCCCTTACTGTGTCCTCTGCCCTTTTTTTAGAGAGCGTATCAGCTGCTCTCGTAGCAGCTGTTGAACCACAAGCCACAGCTCAGTGTATTAAGGTAAAGCAGTTCCAATTTCAGGTTACCTTAATACCGCGAGCTGCAAACCGTGACAGTCACTGAGCAAACAGCTGAGCCCTCCTGCAGCAGGACTGCGAGTCCAAGAAGGACAGGGAAAGAAACCATCACAGCTGTCCCAAAGTGAGCCTCCTGCTCCGAAATTTGAGCCCTAAGAGCTTGCCTACAAGCAGAAGCTGCATCAATTACTGTAAGTTGTTAATGCGGATCATTGCGCAGCTTGAATCAGGTCAGCAATGCACTGCTCCAGCTGGACCACCCTCCATGGGAGCAGCTGGGGACCCCAGCGCCCACCGCTGCGACTCAGACCCATTTCTGCTTTGTAGGGGCTCCAGACCAGCACAACGTCCAGGAGCTAGAAGCTCAACTGCTGCTGCTGAGTGGTGTGGTCATTGCTCACCGGGGAACCCGGCAGCCCCTCGCATGGACGCAGCCTCACCTGCGGAAGGTGACACCCGTGCTGTTTCTGAGCCAGGCAGGGGTGGGCGAGAGGTGACAGGGACTTAGCACAGCAGTCTCCTCAGATAACCTTCCCAGCACCTGCTTGCTTCATTCCAGGCATTTTGTAACTAGAACCCTCTCTGCACAAGTTATTAGTCTAACCCGCCGCTGGCGCACCAGACAGTCGGGATCAGAGCTAAATCTGGGGTATCCGCAGGGACCCAGTTCCTGCTTTGTACGTCCTGGCTGGTCCAACAAGGGCAGCTGAAAGTCAGCGCTGAAAAATCCTTCACTTGTAATCTTGCATTCGGACTAGAATTCAAGCACTAAAGCACAAGAGAAAGCGCGGATCTCAGAGACTGTCAACACCCCGCCGGCATGCTCTCTTTCCCAATCTGGCAACCTAACGAATCCTCTTTCGACCCTGGGGCAGGAAGAGCTCCTGCTCACATGCGAGGGGCAGGAAGGCAGAGCCGGGGCTGGTTGGGGCGGTGCTGGGCACGCTGCTGCGCCTTCCCGGGCTGCCCCTGCTGGCTGTCCCGGCACCAGAGATGCGGCTGATTCAGGGGGAGCGGTGAGTCAGAGGAGGGGGTGCTATTTTGAAAAGACAGAAGGGACTGACATAAGTGAACAACAGGAGCTGGTTGGAAACTCCTGGCACTCCTATTATTCTTTCTGCCCACTGCCGCGCAGCAGCCAAGCCGTGCCACGAGACCCCCCCCGGATGCTCCTGACAAGAAGTGGCAATGCCAGCCAGGTCCTAGAGTGCACTGTCACTATCCATAACTTGTAATTAAAAACAGACAAAACAAACTTGCCCATTTTTCGTTACTGTGAAGCACGTCTGGCAATTTACAAGCCTTCATGTGCCTAGACTCCAACCCCAGAGGCTTTTTTAATATACTTAATGTTATTTTACTGATTTGATCTGCATTAGGAGGTAGTTCAGGAGACTCTCATTGGGACTTTTATTTGCTGAATCTATTTCTCAAATCTTGGATTGCCTCTTTTTTTCCCTCATCTCGTGACCAGTGATATCATTAATCGACTGACCTTGAAGAGGAACAGCTTTTCTCTTCCCAGGTAACACAGCTGACAAACAGTGGAAACTGGCGCTTAGTTGGCAGTGACGACCGGCACACACACTGCACGCTGGGCTGGCTTCCCGCTGGGCATCCAGCCTAACGCAACGCATGGCACAAAGGCAATGTAATTCATCTCACTAGGTCTTCCCAATGTAAGAAAAAGCCATATCCTTCAAACACTGAGCACCTCCCACCGCCCCTGACTACCTGCAATAGCTGTGACTACTCAGCACTTTGGAGAACCAGCTCTAAAATTAATAAAGAGAATTTCCCTGCAAGAAATAACACCTTGGCCTGGACGTGGGACACCTCGGGTTGGGGGAAACTCTGCCACTGAAAGGCTTAAATTGGCTCAGGTCTGGGATTCTGCTGAACAGGTTAACCCAGGACTGACCAACGCATGCAGCATTGGAAACTTCTGGTCAAAGTCATCCCAAACTGCAGGATGAACCCCAGTAGCAACATAAGGATTACTTTCGGTACTCAGTAGCAGCTTCTGCCTGTATGGGGCTGAGTAACCCACCTTCATCAGAATAGGCATCACCTGATCGAGGCAGAGGTCGGCGACGGGATGGAAATAGCTCTCCGACTGGTGGGACAGCATGCTGAGTTTCTACCAAGGGTTTGTGCTGTACAGCAATGGTAGCCCACAGACCTCCACAGCGATGTTTGCATGATCAATGCTGGCCTAAATTTAAATAGACAAAAATAAAGACATGTTGGAGAGCAGCCTAGGAACAGAAAGCTTGCACAGTCCTTGACAGGGCAGTGAAGATGTAGGACTTTCAACTGTCAAGCAGGACTCGTGCCTCCCTTGCTGCAGTGGCCTGATTTCAGCCACACGTTGCAGTCCTGCAGCCCTAAGGCAGCGTGGCATTGAAACGGCTACGGAAAGTGGAGGGGAGTGGAGGAAGGAGACAACGTACCTGGGAAGGACAGGCTGATTAAGCACCCCTCCCTGCTGCCTGCTGCCAAATGCTCTGTGGGCTCTGTAGTCATCATCCAAAATAGGCCATAGTCTCTGTCTCCTCCAAGAGACAGTCCCTGCTGGAAACATGTCAGGGCATTGCCGGGGCAGTGAGTTACAGCACAGGGAGCCACCTCGGGAGCTGCTGACACCGCACCCCACTGTACCTGGCTGCTTTCCCTTTCCCCCACCATTAAAGCCGCCTGTTGATGCTTGTTAGCCTGGGAACCTGACACTGGGCTCGACCCAGCAAGGAATGTAGGCAGGGTTTGGGCAGAAAGGAGGAAAGGTCCTGCATTAACCTCGGGGTGTAAGTCAGAAAGCCACCACACGTGGCTGCCATCTAAAGCCAGGGACACCTCGGCCCAAGGGGTGCCCTCGTGGCAGAGGCTGAGCAGCTCTGAGGCAGCCTCTGCAGTAGCCTGGACTCTCCGGGACCGGCCACGCTCTCCTGTAAGCCCTGCTGGGGCTCACAGGTGCTCCCAGAGCAGACTGCACGCTGCAGCTGGGACACTTTCCTGGGGGGGAAATGGCAGCAGCGGTCCTGGGCCATCTTTTAGGGGCTGCTTCAGCGGGCAGGGTACTTGCCCGGAGAGCAGGAGCAGGGATGCAGCTCCTTCCTCAGCCAGATTTTCAAGCCCAGGTCACCGGTCTGCGAGGGAACGGCCACAGCACAGCTTCCACGGCGCTGCTCCTCCTCGCCCTCTCTGGGTGCCGGCTGCTCAGTGGTGAGGAGTCCCTGGGTGCCAGAGGTGCGCATGCCTGCAGCATGGATGCCCGGGGCTCCTCCAGGCCATTCAGCCGTCAGCAGCTCTCCAGCTCCGTACAGACTCGCTCGCTCCTCCTGGACAGAGGAAACCAAAGTTGAGAGCGCAGAGTGGGCTGGGACAGCGCAGAGCTGCTGGGGCAGAGCCAGCCCCAGGGCTGAGCCCTCCCTCGGCTCAGACGGAGCTGGGGGCCGGGGGTCCCACCCGCCTGCAGGAGCCCGCTCACGAGCCGGGGACCTCTCCTGTGGCTGGGTGCTGTGCGCTGAGCAGCGGCTCCCGCAGGCAGCGAGGGCCCCCAGAGCGCTCCAGGATCGCAGGCCAGCAGTGAGGTAAGGGGTAAGCCAAGCTGGCTAAAGAAGAGTTTCAGACATTTGTAACAGATGACACCTAGCAACAAATTGAACCAGACATTTTGCAAAGCCGCAGGGTTCCTCCATCCCTCTCACCAATGCCAACACAAATCCCTGCCCATGCAGGGCTGGCCGGAACATCCCAGCAGAGCCAGGAAGCTGCTCCCGGATCGGTGTTTTGTTCAGCTCTGACAACCTGTTGAACCCACGCTGCCTTGGGAGCGCTCCTGCGCCTTCCAATGCAAAGACACCTCCTTCCCCGCGGAGAACAGCACGTCCTGGGTAACCTCCTCCTCCTCCGCTTGTTTTGCTGCCAGGGTCCCTCCCGCAAGGCGGGCTGCCTCAGCCCCAGCTTGCCACAGGTTCAGTCTCTGGTAGCGTCTGAGCAAGACCGGTCACGCCGAACGCCCGCTGCAGACACGCCGCGACAGCGCGGGAGCTTTGCCCGTTGAGCACTTTGATCACAAAGCAGCAACGTGGCCAGTTGCTCGTTTTTTCCTGTATTCTCTGTCGCCCCTGGCCTCAAAACCTTGGGCAGCGCACCCTGTGCGCGCTGCCCCGGTCCCATCCCAGCCGCATGCAGTCGCTGGGCGGCACCGTGCCCCTGCCTGCCGGGGCTCGGGGCTCCCGGGGGAACCCGCAGCCGAGGCCGCAGGGTGACGGCCTTCCTCCCCAAAGCGCCCGCGCACGGCAGCCAGCGCACACGGCCGCAGTCGCGGGGGATGGAGGCCCTGCGATGGCTGGCAGCCGGCGGGGAGGTGATGGAGCCGCCCCAAGCGCCTGAAGCACGCCGGCCAGGCTTGCTTTCCCCCCTGCGCTTGCATTTTCATTACCATGGTAAAATGGGATCAACTGCGTCTTCACAATATGCCTCTCCGTAAAACTAATAGGCCGGGCAATTGGTACGGCCCTGTGAAGTACTTTACAGTCTGGACACTAGGAGTGAGCTCTGCAGCTCAGAGGCCGTCCCGATCCCAAATCCCAGGAATTCCACCCACCCACCCCCACCTCCCCTTTCAGGCTGGGAAGCTCCGGATGAGCCTTCCCTGAGCGCGGCCCCAGTGCCTGCCAGTGTGCACGTGGGTCTCTCGCCGTGACCCAAGGCCACCAAGAGCACCGTGGGTGCTCCTTTCACCCTCGGGGCTCAGGATTTCTGCTTTGCGGGACATCCTGGCACAGCCTCGCCCCAGCTCTGGGGGCTGTGAGCCAGCGCCCGGGCAGCTGCAGTCCCGCTCTGCCAGCACCGGCCAGGGCAGAGGGCACAGGGTTTGGTGGGGAACCTTCACCCTTTGCTTCATCTGCAATGGAAAGGTGGCGGCTGGGCTCGCCTTTGTGAGCAGAAAACAGCCATTCTTGACATTATGACAGCAAAACCTGCTCAGCTCTGTAAAAGCCACTTCCCTCCAGGCTGACAGCCCCGTGTTTGCTGGGGAAGCTGGAGGCGACACATTTGGTGTAAGAGGAGCCCCACTGCAGAGGGCACTGCACAGAGATTAAGGGATTCTTTTTGCTTCACGCATTGGCAGGACTCACAGACCCCGATGCCATACTCCAAATTTACACCAGCATGAAACCTAAAGGAGCCCAGCCCTGCATCTGGCAGCGGCTCCATGCACGACCTTGGGTAAAGCAACGACCAAACGGAGCAGCGGCTGCCTACCGTGCTGCTTCCTGGTGTGTAAAAGCAGCCCGAGAAGCTTCCCTTTATCGCTCCCTCTGCATTAGACCTTCCAGGGAAAATTAGCACAAAAGCAACAGCAGTGGCACCAAGGGGATGGACCCTGAATGACTCGGAAGGGGGTTTAATTAGTTTGTTGGAATCTCTCTCTCTTTAGCTACCTCCTGTAGCTCCAAGCCCTGGCAATCAGGTGGGAAAAAGGATCTCTTTGCTGAAAATCAATGGTTTTTTGGTTGTTGTTGGTTTTTTTGGTTTTTTTTTGTTTTTAATAGATAAGAGCTAAAGATCCTCGAAGGAGTATAATGTTGGGAAATAAAGTGGAGAAGACCATGCTCCTCTGCCATTAAGGTAGAAAACAAATGGGAGATGGGAAAGCAAAAGGTTTCCAGGTCTCCATAAAAGTCAGAAGGGAGGCGAAGAGCCCATTTCTCCCCTCTGGTTTGCTGTCTGTAATCTCTCTTCGCCTGACTGTCCCCACGCACCCTGTGGGACAGGGTCATGTTTAGGCGTGCTGAAATGCTTAACTAGCACTTGCAAAAATGACCCAAGACCCCCAGATAGCGAGTGCCACGGACACACAGAGCGTTACTGCTCGCTCCCTCGGAGGGACGACTGGCTCGACAGCGCTGAAGCTGCCGACAGAGGCTCTCCGCTCCCTGGGCACGGCGGGTAACACGTGCTCGCTAGGCAGAGGGAGCAACAACAGAAACCCCTGCAGCCCCTTACAAACAGTTTCCTCCTCAGATTAATTTAATTCTAGACCACGTTCACTCCAGAGAATTTTGCAAACTATTGCCAGTCCCAGCGGAGTTGCTGGGAGCTGCTGGTGGTGCAGGTAACCTGCAGCAGAGCTGGTCTGTGCCCACGGCCAGACGCGGCCCTGCCAGCTCTTCTGGCATCTCCACCGCTCGTTTGGTGCTCTAACAGGACGGGAGGGTTAAAACAGTACTGCAGCTGAGCGACTGCCATGGGCAGCACTTTGGGAGTAAAATTTCCTTGTGGATCTGGTTTTAAAGCTGGGACTGAGTTCATCCATGCTCCATATCAGAGCTCTGCGCTTGTCTGTGGGGGACAGGAGGGAATGAGCACAGCTCCAGCACCAGAGCCAAAGTCCTGGTGAGTCGCTTCCTTTAATCCAAGGGTGCAATTTCTTTGCTAGGCACACGATGAGCTGCCCTCCCTACCTTCTATACTGCCTGCTGACATTTGTAGCTCAAACTAATAGTCACTGCATCATCTGATCCTGCCCAGCTGTCTAAAAAAGCAACATCCTGCGTACCACTGGGACCTCTTTGTCAGAGACTGTGAACTCATCTCCATCCAGCACCAGGATGGATTGAACAAACTGAGGCAGTATTTTATTGCTGAAGCATAAAACATGGGAATAAACAAGCACCAAAGTGCTACTGATCATTAAAACCAGATGGGAGCCCATTTACTGCCTCCAACAGCGAGGTGCCACCGCCGCGCTGCTGAAGCCCCATTGAAATAGGAAACCCAAAGCACCATCTGGGAGGCGCAGGGCGGCCGCGGCTACACACAGCCCCTGGAATTCGGGCCTGGATTTAGCTGTGCTGTCCTCCCTCCCCTGGGGACAGCCAAGGAGTAACGCAGCTTTTAGTGCTGGCTCCAGAAGTACAGTCGCTCCTGTAAGGCTGTGCCTAAATTAAAATGCCCCAGCTGGGACCAGCAGCCTGTCCAGGGCCAGTTCCAGTGTCCAGGAAGCTGGGATGGGGAGAATTGCAGGCCAAACTGCCCCGACAGAGTGGGAACTCAGTTGCATTTCAACAGGATTTTTCTCAATACACGTCAGAGAGCCATTTCAAGTCCTGGTCATCCCCGTGCATGTCAGCTCCTGCGTGGTGCATTACCCAAAGCAGCCCAGGTCTTACCTCATTTCCTTACTGACCAGTGCTGTACGGCATGAGACGCTAAGTATCACGATGGGAAGATGCTCTTTCCTCTCCTTTCTAAGCAGCACACCCACTGCTTCTGCCCTGAGTGTAGTGAGAGCGTTCTTGAAGTTTGGGGTGCTGGAAATTGGCCTTCAGGAATAGCTTGGTCCTGAGCTCAGCACCCCCATCTAGACTGGGTTTTGCAATTTTGTCTTCAAGCCCCATCGTCCTGCGGCCAGGAGCCCTCCCGGCAGTCAGACCGGAGCACTGCGTGGGGCCAGGGGCAGATTCCCAGGATGCACACTGTAGCTGGGGAGGAGATGCAAGCGGAGCAGGAGGCTGCTGGAAAAGCAGAGACACAGACAGATGCTTTTACACTTCAAAGGAAACAGGGCCCTGTGAGGCTTTCAGGAATACGCACAGATCGATAGACTCCTTTTAAACACCAAGCACATTTGCTCATGTGTGAGGCAATTAGTCCCTGAGGATGGAGGCAGGGCAGGACCATTAACAGACATACGGTCAGGATGAAGCGAAGGATGAGAAACACGCAGCACGGCTTCACGTGAGACCTCTTTGGGCCAGAGGCTCCCCTCGGTTTCCTTCCCAAAACAGCAGCCAAACTGGCCATGTGCAGGCAGCACAGCCGCTTTTCTGCGGGGCTGTACATCTAACCTCCAGCCTCAGGAGGGCAAGAGAAGCGTGTCTGCGGGGCGAGAGGACAGTCTGGGCACTGGGGCTCCAGGCTCATTTCTTTTAGCAACATTAGGTCATTCATCCTGCATCTGCTTTGGTTTTTTTTTCAACTATAAAGCAGATCTAGTTTGTAAGCATCCCCAGAAATTCAGATGCAACCTCACTCTGCAACAGTGTGGTGTTTCCTTCAGTACAAAGCATGCAGTGGTAGGAGTCTCCTGGGAAGATGGAGATGGGTTAAAAAACGTGCTATCCTTGTCTAGTGTTCTCATCCATGATTTTCAAAACACCCTTGTGCCCCCAAGGGCAGCGCAGCAAGCCCATCAGCACCGTTCAGCCTGTTTCAGTGCAGTGCTTAGCATACCCCTATGGTAAAGAGGGCAGTTTTGATATCTCTGCTGCTCACTCGCCTGCTGTTCTCATCTCTTGAGCCCTACAACTGGGGATGCCCCGAAGGACTCGGAAGGGCTGACTTGCATTTACTGGCTTTGTGTCAGTTCTCATTCACCCCTCATTTGAATGCTGCTGGCTGGTGCCTGAGCTGCTCTGGTCAGCTCGCTCTCCACTGAGCCCCTTCTGGATTGTAAATCAGAGCCAAAAATAGACCGTGGGAGAGCAGAGGCCGGCTGCCCAGTGAGAACAGAGCCAGCATGGGGATGAACCCCACGATGTGACAGAAATCAGGCCTGGCTCACCCCCTTCTGCTCTGCATCAGCATTTCCACGCAGCTCTACCCTTAGCGCAGCCGACGAGGATGCTACACAGAGCTCCCTGTGACGGTGCTTTGCGAGGCCCACAGACCAAAGCTGGAGGAGCAGCAGTGCCAGCACGCAGGAGGTTTCTCCTGCGAAGAGCTGCTATGTTTTACCTGTACGGTCTCATTTTTCAACAAGAGGGAAAGGTGCCAAAACTGAGCCATGTTTATGCCTAGCTGAGTGGCTGAGGGCATGCCTGACCCGCATCACTAGCTGCCTTCTGCTTTTCCTTTACAGAGACACAAAGTTTTCCCTCCTTAGTAAAAATCGGAGAAGAAGAAAAAAAATCTCAGCATGCCCCCAAAGAACTGTAGGGGATGGAAATTCAATCTATCCATTACACTCACCGAGCAGGGCACTGTCTGGGCAGGAATGCAGCAGCCGTACACCTGCACATTCAAAGAAAAAATGGAGTATTACAGAAGTGTCAGAGGCAATTCAGCACCCTACAGCAAAGTACTGCATGCCATAAAACAAACTCGCATGACTTGGAAAAACAAAAAAGGAACAACACTAAATCAAGCGCGGCAGCAACCACAGAGTCACTGGCTGCTTATCACGGCTGCAGGGCCTCTCGTTACCACCGCATTAAAGGATTGCTTCATACTTGTTTAAAATCTTGTGGAAAGCTGCTGCTCAGGCCCAGGTCTCAACAGGGCTTCAGCATTTGTTCTGGACAGTGCACACTGCGTGCCGCAGGGACCGCTGGCTGCGGAGGAGAAGCGCTTCCCCGATTTGCTTTACTTTTCCTGTGAGCCCGCGAGCAGCTGTGTTACCTCTGCCTGGGTTTCTTTTGCTCAGATTTGCTGGCTGTAACCTCTAGAAACCACATTTACACCTCATTACACCTCTACAAAGCACAGCAGCAAAACCAGCTTACCTGGAGCCGCTGGGAGCCCGGCCAGGAGCACGCCTGCTTCTCACAGCTGGGGGAACCAAGAGCTGAGCCCTGGAGAAACAGGCACCCGTACAGCCACAACAAAACAGCAGCGAAGTCGTACCTCCGAGCACCGCAGCCGCCCAGACAGCCCCTGCGTGGGCTTTGGGGCACTCAGGGCAGAGGGGAAAAGCGCAGCAAACCACCCCCTGCCCACGCTTCAGGAAACAGCCTTTATCCCCCCTTCTGCCCGCACGGTTTTACCCCTCTCTCTTTTCTTTTGGGCATCTAGATTCAGCACTGCCCCCTCGCTGCCCGGGTGAGGGCGGGATGCAGGCAGGTGAAGACACCTGCACCCCGCACGCCTGGGGGCTGATGAGCGGGCAGAGGGGCCGGCAGCGCTGCCGCAGCTCCGGGCACAGGGCCGGACCCGGCCAGCAGGCAGGAGGTGTTGGGCTTTGCGCCGGTACAACCCCACGCAGCGGGTGACAGCAGGCGAAGGCTGCTGTTTGCTGCCGTCAGCCAAATGCTGCGTCCCCCCTGCTAAGAGGCTCCTTATGGGACCCCAACCCGGGGCTCGTGAATGAAGTGGCTTTTAAGCTCTGCAATAAAAAACCATTTGACTTGAAGAATGTTGTTATTCCTGGAAGGGGGTTGATGCCGCTTGTTTGGCTTCTGTTAAGGGGACCCAGGATATGCACTAACCCAGGAAACGCACGGCAGGACGCTCACGCAGCACCGAACAACAGACATCCCCGCTGCTCTCGCTGGAAGCAGCCGGTCGCTTCTGTAGCACCAAAGGGTGGCCGAGCGCGTAGAGGACATATCCTGGGCCAGGTGAGAGGGAACCGCACCTCTGGGAGGAACCGCCGTGTCTTTTGAGAGGCTCGGGGAGAGGCGGGCGCTGCGTGAGGTCGCAGGGCAGCAGCATCACGGCTGCCGCCCCCAGGCCTCTGGGCTGCCACTACCTGCGGTAGGAGAACGGCAGCGCTGGCAAGAAAGCATTTTTCTGCCATTCCCACTTGCATTGAAGCAGCCTCAGACAAGGCTTAAGGCTGAAAAAAACGTATGAGAAACCAAAATAAATCAGGACCTTTATTTCCCATAGGAAATTTACCTAGATCCCATTTAGAGTCCATTTGTCCTCATCCTTATGTAGCTGCACTGCAGGAGAGGAGCAGAAAATGAAGAGAAAACAAACAATTTGCTGCGAAGAATTAGTACAAGACTGAGTCATATCTAGCGATGCAAGCAGATAACCTGGGGCTCACTGAATACGCTGCAGAGAACAATGAGCGCTGAGATCAACAGTATGTGCCATGTAGAAACCGGCCCCAGGTAACTGACTAAAGCGGAGCCGCTGGTGTGCTTAAAAGAGATGCACAAAAAACACACTTCAGAGTTTATTTTATTGCTCTTAATGGCCTGCCTTCCGCATGTCTCATTTCCTTTTATTGAAGCTGTCAGAGAGGCATTACATTATCTCACATGCGTGCAAAAACAGTATTGCAGTCAAGCTCATACAGATTTTAATTGCCACAGCCGAAGAAAACAAGCTAGTGGAAACTGCGACGGGAGGAGGCGGCAGCAGAGAGTCCAGAGCACACACCTACGGGCAAAATTTTTCAAGGCTTCACAGAACAGCAAAGCTGCAGTCTCTAACCAGAGACAGGCGAGAGAGGAAAGTAAAGGTACTTCGCTAATAAGCCAGATGATTCACTGCAGAAGGGCAAGGAGTCCCGTTGCAACAGAAGGCAGATGAGTAATTAATGGCTCTTCCTATGCACAAAGCTGAGTCTTTTACTCCGATGCAGCAGCCGCCTGCCAAATCAGCTCTACCAACAGGCCCTGTGGGGTAGCAGTGCTCTCAAAGCTATTCTGCAGGTTTGAAAAAAACACGTTACACTTGTATTTGCACGGGAGTTTCCCTGTGCTGCCCAGTTCTCTTCAGTTCGTCGTACTCACCGCAGCACGGTTTTCGTCCTCACTAACAACCTGTGACAGAGGGAAACACAGCCCAACTTCAAAGATAAAGAAACAGACCTTACAAACTAGCCAGGGGGGTGTATTACTTCATGCTTTCTTGGCACGGGAACCACACCGACCGCCTCTGCCACAGGGCACTGTCCCTGGGGCCCCCGCACACTGTGCTCAAGGCACAAACTCCGTAGCCAGCATTCTCGTCCGATTTCCAAGATGTGGAAACCGGCCGTGGCAAAGTGAACTACTAATGTTCAGAGATGCAACTTTTTCTCATCCGAAGAGGCCAGTCTTTTACAGCTGACCTGCCTTCAGGACAGCTGGAAATCACAGTGTTCTGGGGTTAAAAACAATCTCCTCCACATTTTTTCCCCAACCAGATTTCTCTTCAGTGAATCACTCCCCTTCGCACGCATGTCATGCACAGCAGGTATAAATCAATACCGGTGAGGGTGCTATCGGAGAAGAAGCTAGCAGGACGTTGTGTACATAGACTGCGGTGAAGTCTGACCTTTATTTGTATGCTGCACATCTCGCATCCATCCTGTGAAGCTGAGGGGAAGTACTTGGCTGCTCTGTACATATAATTGTGGTACAAAACTGGTTAGCAATATACTATTTAAATAAGGAAGTAGTCATTGTAGCCAAGTTTCACAAATATGTAGGGCTACTTTTCGAAGTCATTTTAACAATAATGAACACAGTTCAACACCTCTACACTATGCACACACACAGTGCTGGCCTAGTACCTGGACGGACCAGCGCACAGCCTTTCCCAGTGCATCTGCACACCAGTCCTGATGCACCACTGGTCACAAACCTGCCCTGGTCTGCTCACAGACAACATCCTGCTACACACGCACGCGTGCACACAGAGAATGCCATCTGGCATACACACTAAACGACACACCTCACTGCCTACTGATGGCTACAGACCACAAAGCAGTTTATTTAAAGTGTTACAAGAAAACATTCCCTAAATAACAGCGAGGAACACGTCTGTCCTCCCTGAGAAGCAAAGAGCCTGTCTCAAACAAGACCTCACTGCCAGGGCCGCTTGGGCTAACAGGGACACTTCCTCCTTCTAACACGAGGACAAAAATAAATCCTCTTTGCAACACAGCGCGCAGGCTGCTCACTGACAGAATAGCTCCTCCAGGAGATGGGACCACAGAGGTAACGAAGGTGAAACCGCTCTGACGACTAGACATCGACACAGATCCTACAGGCTCCTGAGCAGCAGCAAGAAGACCGCACTGACCAGCCTGGGAGGCACCGAGCGCACCAGCTGGCCAGAGAGCAACGCAGCACGCAGCTCAGTGCCTACAGCGTATTCGTTATTTTAAAGTACATGGCTGATGAACAGCACCAGGCTGGTCAGAAGTGTCTATCGACAAAGCTTTCTCATAGTGTAGCACAGTAACAACAGCTATAAATTATATTCCCCAGGGGTGGCAGGGGGTGGAGGAAGGAAGAAGTTCGCAGTGAAGGACTTCCTTTCCCTCGAAAGGAAGAGGTCGGAGTGACACAGCCAGCACCGCTGTTGAGGGCCCTACTCCCGACAACCAGAGGCCTTCAGAGAACCCTGGAGCTGCCCCAGATTCTGTGAACAACCTCCCTCCACCACCAGCAGAAAGAAGAGTATTTCACTAACCTCGACTCTAGGGGTGACAGAAGAAGGGTGGGCATGAGGGACATGCAGATGCAACACAGAGCCTTGCTGCCGGTTCTCTTGCAGAGGACAAACTCTTCCGTGCCTGCATGACCCACAAACACATGCATCGCTGCATAGTTTACCATCATATGCTCCTGAAAAAAAGGCAAGACTCTAGCTTTACTTTGACTACACTAAGTGAGGAAACTGCTCAAGGGGTCCCTGGGATTGCCTTTTTTGCTCATCTTCACAGAAGTCCTCTACAGCTTCTTGGCCACCTGGAAGGCTTACTGAAACTCCTCAGACCCTATCTCCTTGCACGCGTGTCCTGGGAGGAAGGGATTTTGGAAACTGCCAAATGCAAGACGCAAACACAGACTGGGACAGAGTTCAGCAGCTCTTTAACTACTGCTCTCACAGCTCCTGTGGTTTCCTACTCCTGCTGGAAAAAAAAACACTGCAGAACACACTGATTCAGCCAGACGTGCACTGACAGCTGGGGCAGCCAGCAGTTTAGCCGCTGCTTGTGAAATACCATGAGGGTTGTTGTGCAAGGAGACAAGGAAGTGAAGGTGTCCCATGCTACCGTTTGCGACAATGCCTCTCTGCTTAGTATAGACAAGGCTTCAAGGTTAACACCCCAGAGCAAATTTGTCCTCATTTACAATTTTCTTTCAGTCTTTTCATTGGGAAGGGTCTTCCCTGCTCACCAGCAGGCATAGGGGAACAGTGGGTACTGGCTCCACTCTGCCATGGTCCCGTGGGCATGTCCTGAAGCCCCCTGTGTGTTGTAATCTGTGGAGAAGGCCGAGTAGCTCATTGCCCTGTACTGGCTGTGGGAAGGCACCATCCACTGGCCAAGGCCCTGCTCGGTGCCATACGGACTGTACACGGGCGCTCGGGCTCCAGGTTTCCCCACTGAGTCCAGAGCCATGTTCACCACTCCTGTATAGTCCTGGGGAGGCGGCAGAGGTGGGGGGAGCGGAGGCAGGTTGGTGAAGCTCTCTGGGAGCTGTTTGGAGTCATGCTCGGGTACCGTAGCGAGATCCAAGGGGTGGCACCTTGTCCGGAAGTCATTCAAGGCAGCAATGTCACGGGCGGGAAGCTGCTGGCTATCCCCAGCTTCGTGGAACCTGAGCCCCAAGGGCAGAGAGAAGAGCAAGTCAAACCTACCACAGCGGAAAACCACTGAAAACCCACACAGATCCCCCAGGGAAAGGCAGGGCAAGCTCTTAGCATGACCTCTTCCCCTCGCCGTTTCAAACATCTGCTGTCCGTTCAAAACAAGCATGTCTACAGCGATAATTTGGCTCTGTACGGGCTTCTTATTCCCTGCATGTGACTTGCATCCAGAAGCCTTGACCTGGAGTGGGAATTTACAGTGTGTCAGCCATTTCACAGTGACTTCTCATGTGGAGATACTTGCTTGAAAGCAGTGTGAGCCATCTTGTACTCCAGTGCACTTACACACTTTGCATATTGGAAGGGGGGCGGAGGGGTGTCAGTGCAGAGCTGTTCTCTACTTCACACGTTGGCTTACTGCACATTAACTCTCCCATGCAGATACAGCCCTACCTACTGCTTTGTCTTACTGTTAGCCTGGATTTTAGTCCAAGCCCTGCTGTCACCCACACAGAAAAACTAAGTGCAAGAGAAGGTAACCCCAGCCTACCCTAGCTCTGGCTAAGTTCTAGCTTAGGCTCAGTATAACTCATGGCTGAATTTGCAGTGATAAGGAGGAGGGAAACACCGCTGGAGTCCTGCCACTCCAACACATTTTTTCCAAAGGACAGGCAAGTTCTGTGGTACACAGAGTTGGCTGGGAAAGCATTTCAGGCCAGGGAAATGAAGAGCACTACCAAGACATGAGTGTGCCCAGAAGCAGTGGGTCAGAAGTAACACAGAAAGGCTTTGTAACAGAGATACCTCCGTGCTGATCTAGTACCTATCAGCCAAGTATGACATCCAAAAGAAAGACACTCTTCCTCACTCACACTGGCTGTTTTTCTTAGGAAATACCCTGTGGAAGAGGAGGAATCCCATCAATTAAAGAGTGGCTTTGGACACGAGCACCAGGAGATGGGACTCACCGGTATGTCTGGTACGATGGTGTAGGCACTTGCTGCTCTCTGGCCGGACCCTCCCTCTGGTCGGCTGGCACTGGCGATGCTGCAGTAAAGGCATGGCTGCCATTCTGCTCCGAGATCCAGAAGGGGTATCCACTGCTGACCGCAATGGGGTTACTCTCTTCCTTCACATCCACATTCTCATCTTTCTCAAAATCTGACTCACAGGGGGGAAGGAAAGAATGGGAAAAAATGAGAAGGGGGAAGAGAGAGCCAGAGCGCACAACGGCCTATTAGCAGCTGAATTAATTGCAGGATGGTGGAAGGAAACACACTATTACCTCTTCCGCAGACATAATGCCTGAAGGGACTAGCCCTTTGCTGCTTTTTTCTGCCCTTACACTGTGGTGTTCAGTCCTGCCCAGTTCCCTCTCCCTAGCTGGGCCACTGCAAGCAGCACCATGAACTGGAACAAGGAATGACCAAGCTTAAAAATAACCTCACGGAAAGAATAAAGATTATTTTTAAATGGTATCAGTTCCCCCATCTGCATCACAACCCAGCTGCACAGGCACCAGTGCTGGCACAACTGCACAGACAAGAACCAAGGCAGATGGGCAGAAGAAAGCCATGGGCAACACTGCAAGCTGGTATCACTGTTGAAGAAAAAAGCACAGCCTTCCATCACATACGGTCACAAAGCATGGCTGGGAGGCTGGTGTACGGAGAACTGATGAGTAGTCACTAATGACAAGTGACATGTGAGCAGGCTCCTGTGGACCATACACAGAAACAGAGTCTGAGACTTCCTAACCCCTTCTTCATCCTGATACAGACAAACTGAATGTGTGTGTGGGGATATCAGACAGAAATTAAGAGAGGGAACGGCCTCACAAAGGATTAACAGTCATCGTTTGTTGGCTCATTCTCCTAAAAGACATCTCCCTGAGCTGCTTTTCTGGCTGCTGTGGTGAGTGCAAAGCAGGTGCCCTTCAAGGTTTAAGATTAAAAAGCATAAGAAAGCATCAGAAATCTTAAGCAGCTGAGCCCATCTCACAGCACTTGCACTCTGGCTTCCCATCCTAGTCTCCCAGTCACCTGCTCTGTCCGGCCAAGCTTCAGTGCTGGGGCTTCCCTCCAGCGCTGCCAGCTGTGGGCAGGGGCAAGCAGTGCGCTCCCTGCATGCCCGAAACACCACGTCAGAAAATGCAGCGTTTGAAGCGCGGGCTGCACCGCCTCCCTCCCGCCTGCGTACAGCAGTCTTCTTCAAACACGGATGCGCCGGTCCTGTCTCGCATTTCTCCCTCTCCCTTTGCACAAGCTCCGTGGCTGAGACCAGGGACCGGCTCGTGCCAGCAGCTCCCCAGTGTGACAGGCCCATGACCCCAGTGCTCGCTTCCATCCTTGCAATGACCAAGCTGGACATCGGACAGCACCCTACTTTTGCAAGAAGCCGCAAGTCTTCTCAGCATCTCCTGACATCTCTTCAGCCAGTGATCATGAGCAGCCTGGGCAGCTGTTCTTCGGGGGCCATTCCCCTGCTGCCCTGCCACCTCCCTCTCTTGCAGTCTGCTCATTCTCCTTAGAGCAAGGCCCTGCAACACGCCTCCACCCTATGACCCCTACTTATCAAGCTGCCCTCTCGGTCACTCCTTAATCCTGGCCATCCTCCCTGAATTAACTCCCTGAGTTAACACCACTTTCCTGCTTTGCAATACTGTACGCAGCACCCTTTAGGGACCCTGCCCAGGCCACTCTCCCCAGGCAGGAGACACAGCAGAGCTATGTCACTGCCTCTTTTCCTTCCTGTGGCCTAGGCACTGTTTGGGACTGACTCTGGGTTTGTTGTTATCAAGATTACCACGTTCCTCAGCACCGGACTCCTTTTCCTCGGGCAGCTTCCTCTTCTGGCCCTTGGCTGGACTAGGCTTCTGGGATTTGGCTCGTCCTTCCCTGGGAAAGAAACAGTGCATGGGGTAGTTTGTAAGTTAGCTTTCTACCTAGATAAGTATGCAAGGGATGCTGGACAACGGCCTGGGAAGACAAAAAAATCGGATGAAGCTCTCTGATGTTATGTTCTGTATGTTACACTTCTCCTCACAAAGCAACCTGACAGGTCCATGGGGAATGTTTGCTATAGTCGAATTACAGAGTTAGCCATGCTGCCTGCGACAAGCATGAGCTTCCAGGGAGAGCCCTCACCCCACAGGATACCGGGGATAAATCAGTAAAGGGGTTGCTGCCCCCTTCTTGCTTGTACAAAAGGCAATATCAGTGGGAGCCTCAGCACTGGAGGTTTTGGCACTGAGTTTGTACGTGTACTCCAATGTTGGATACGCATACTATACGTACAGGTATGTGTATAGTAGGGTGGGTCTTTTGCTTGAAAGCAGCCTTTTTCCTAAATGGAAATTGAATCTAAGCTTAGTCAGAAATGGTCTGATTATGAGGAGAAAGAACATCCCTGACATCTTTAAAGTTTAAGTAATGAAAGAGTCAGTTTGGGCCTCTTTCATCAGGAAATAAGGGTTGTTTTTTTTTTCAGGCTTACAATAACATAAAACAAAATCTCAAATATTTTTATACCATTTTCTGTTTGGGAAAAAAAAATCATTTTTCCCCTCTCTATTACCAGTTTATGGGTTGTAATTGAGATTATTTATTTATTTACTTATTTATTTAAAGTCTCATCCACTGGCTGCCCTCAGACCAGACAGAAGACCTGACTGGTATTGGTGTCCAACTTCCCTCTTGCAGACAAACTTTTCTGTTGGAAGAGACACTTTTCCACACAGGAGGAAAGGAGATGTGAGAGCCTTCAAGTGTCAGAATCAAGTTGATCTCAGCGGGACAGAAGAATCTACTGTGGACTCCCTTTATCACTGCTATTCACAGTCTAGACCCAAATTGCAAGGGAATGCAGGTCTGTCACATCTCACACATTTCTGTAGGAAGTCTTGTATTTCCTCCTATTCCCCAAGCCTCTTCTGAGGCTGCTACACAGCATCATTCCCAGATACAGATAAATGCAATGTGCAGAGCTAGCTGGTATACTTTGCTCGATGTACTTGAGTAGAATTCACAAATAAACTGTTTATACATAAATTGAGATGAAAAAAAACAGTTTACCTTCGAGTGTTCTTCCCATGCTCCCGGAAACCTTTAGCAAATGGGTTGTTGTCAATCTTCAGCTTTGTGATCTTAAAATAAAGGACCAAGATTCAGTATTGTGGTAACTGGTTGGGCTCTTTATTATTTCAAGATCTTCACCTCAGTATTTATCACAACAGCTTTTTGTGGGGCTTAGGTGATGCCCTTGCCACAGTATCTGAGCTTTCCCAGCAGTTCCCTCTATTAATTAGGAAGTGAAATACAGAGAGAAATGACTTTCATAGGGTCAGTGGGAATTTGGGTGGGATTCATCTGATCGGAGAAATATACAGGGTCAGTACCTATATCTGGACTTTTGTCTGTACTTTTTACTGCATTTGGGGTTCTGTTAATCACTGACAGGGCACTTAATACATTTAGTGTGCATGATTCATCACATCCCTGAGTAGATGTTTTCTACAAGAACCATAACAAGCCTATTTCTCTCCCCTGTCTGTCGCAGGCACCTAGGGTAACTAGCTGTGAAGGAGACATCTTCCCCTACAAGACTTGTAAGGACAGAGTATTTAGGAATGTGTCAAAGGGCTTGCACACTGTACCTGCTCATTCTGATAGGCAGTAACAGAAGTGAAGACAGTCTCAGGGAAGCTGAAGACTTGGAAGATGCTCCAGCGGACACTGAAGAGGTCATCTGCCTGCACAATGTGGAAGCGAGGCTTGTAACGGTGCATGGAGTGGAGGATGATCTGGCACAGAGACAGAGGAGAAGGTTTCCGTGTGCAACCGCTGCTAACACACTATGTAAAATCTCCTGTGGAGACTCTCAGGACATCCCTTTCAAACCAGGGATGCCTGCCTGGGACTGGTGTCTCCACCATGCCTTTATAGTGACAGCACAGACTAAAACCTTCCCTAGCAGGTGGTTAAGAGACCACAAGGGCTGGGCTGAGGAAGGAGCAGAGGCACTTGGATATCTTTTAATTTCCACATGATATAAGTTCTCACACATCTCACTCACTTCACTGAACATCTATCTGCAATGAATTCCAAGAGAGTATGGCACAAAGGCCAGCTACAACCTACATGCCCATGTTGATCCAGAGTGTTGTTGGTGAGTTTCAGTTTTTGGAAGGAGACAGGTTCTTTCATCCAGTGGCTGCCAGGAGCTGGGGAATCTGGGTGGACATAGGTGCGACAAGGCAGCTGGGGCTCTGCTTTTCCAGCAACTTCCCACTGATCTTTATTCCACTGTGAAGGGAAAGATGGAAATCTAGAGCTTAAAAAAAACTACTTTCATTATAAGGAGCCCCAGCAACTTTTCTTCACTGTCTGATTGGATACCTCTGAGGCACACAGTTTTGACAAGTAGCAGATTTTCTCTCATGACCCATGATCATGTTACAAAAACAGCTCCAAGTTTAGGCCTCATTTTTCCTCCCTTTCTCCCAGTGGTTGACAGAGAAGTCTGACATTAATCATGATCAAAATTGTACTGCTTACAATGAAGATTAGTTACCTTTCCAGCTGCTCCCCAAGCAAAAGTGACAACTAACAACTCCAGAGAGGCATAAAATCCACCAATTACTTCTGAACTTTGTCCAAAGACAATTTATTTATCAGCCTGGCCAGTGAAGCATGAAGATTAATCTATTTCAAACCAAGATGGAAGGAAAGCATAACTTCTATAATTTAAAGTACTTACCTTGTACCTGAAGTTGTCCACTGGCACAAAATCTACCAGCATGAGGTACTTGGCATAAGGGATTAAGCCAGAGACTTTGATTTTGCATTGTGGAAACATTCGTCTGAAGGAGAAATTAAGTATACAGTATAAGGATTTCTGTATAAAGTGAATACTGTTGTTTAATAATCTACTCAAGCAGCAGGTCATGTTTATTCACTACTGTGCAAAGTTCTGGTAGCAGTATTTCTACAGTCCAGCTAGCAAACATTTTTACTATCTTATTGATGTATTGATTGTCTAATCCTATGGGTTTAGGTGGAACAGGCACTAACAGGGCAGCAGTCTCTTATGCCTTGACGTTGTTATTGCTTTTGTTCTTCTGATTCCTGTAATGCAACAGTGGTAAATTTTGCAAAATATTTGGAATTTGAAGGTAGTTCCTAGCTTTATGCAGCTATCACAGACCTGGAGCATAGATTAAAGCATTTTCTAGCGTGGGTTGTGCTCATCTGAGAGCACATCTAGCTTTCCATTCCAGTACTTCCTACCACCACTTTCATCTTCTGAGTCTGCAAAAAAGCTTCAACACCTACCTCCCTAATCAAAGGGATTACTTTAGCTCACAGCAGCTGACATAATACATTACAATTTCATATTCTTTCACTGCAAGCTCTGCAACACATGACTCAGATTTAAATTTTAAAGTAGCCTGCCTGCACAGATCATTACCTTTCTATGCCATGTTCTCATCTGCAAATGCAGAATCAAAACCAGGTATTTACTGCTCATCTGCTCCTGCCCACAACTGAGGCAAAGGAAGTCCAGGGCACTTTCCAGAGCAACCTCCCAGCGACTGGAAGAGCATCAGTGTTAAGTACTGAGATAAGAGCAGAGAAGATTTCTCAACACATCAGCCCCACAGTGACCTTCTGCACTTTGCAGTTTGGACCTCTAGGACACCCTGAAAACGCAACTCTTCTGCCAGAGGCAGGGAGATGCACATAACTGTGCTGCACGATGCAAACAAAGAGTGCTCAGAGTTTTGCAAATAGATTGGAAGGGTGTGGTGTGGGCAGCTGTCCTGCTCCCCTCACCTGCCAGACTTGGTGATGATCATCTCAGTTCCTATCTGATGAAACTTCATCCAGAGACCCATGTCCTCGAGGGTGACCACAATGGAGCTCTGTGGGTAGGGCTCCAGGCTGGGGGAAGGAAGTGTGTCACACGGCGCTTTCACGTCTACCAGGAGAGAAAACAGTAACTTCAGACCGGCAGGAGGGCAGCCAGCACGAAGCAGCCTCTCCTGCCCACAGACAGGACTCTGAGAAGCAGCACCCAAGTCAGCCCTCCCAGTACCAGTACTTGCAGCTACCAAATTTCACACGCTGTTGTAAGAGATGGGCTCTGCACATCTGGCCATTCACTCCTCCTGCCTGGCCCCAGGACTTCTCAGCCCCAAATCGCTGCACAGTGCACTGCACTGGCTTAGCTTAGGTAGTTGAATGTTGTGATTTTACCCAGGAAGGTCCCAGGTGCTGCCAAGAACTAAGTAGTCTGTGCCACAATAAACCTCTTAAAGAAAATCCATTATCCTCCTTCGAGGCTTTTTTTGTTGTTGTTACTTAGCAGGCTCAGAAAGCATAAAGGCTTATTCAATGGGTTTGGTTTTAGCTGATAAGTTCTTTTGTAAAGATTTGTGTGCTGTACAAATTCCACAGCTCAGACTGGTAGGTAGCCACAGTCTGCTTTTATTCCTGTTCTGGTATGATCAGGGTCACACAAAACACTTTACCAAGAGAATAAAATGAAAGCTGAAAGGATTGGAAATATTTTAAGTTTAGCAGTGGGAGAAAAACAACAGATAGTTGGTAGCAGAAGTGAAAAATCACTCCAGAGGACTATGAAGGGCTGGACCAGAACATAAGTGGAGACAAGAAAGGGAGGAGACAGAGCTGGACCATAGGATATTCCAAAAAAAAAAAAACAAAGGACAGCTGGTCTGAACTAGATTTGGAGATGGAGACCACCAAGATGCCTGTGACAGCAGTGGAAGGTGCTCTGCTCAGCAGCACACCCCGGCATGTCAGCGGAGCTGCTGGCAACATGGCTTTGCTTTCCACTGCAGGCAGAGGACTAACCACGGTCCTGGGGAAGAGGAAGGGGAAACTACCCTGGAGAAACTGTCTTTGGTGTTGATGGTACCTACCTCCTCTGCAACACTGTTAGGATTAAAATCCTCCTATAGGAGCTCTTAACATTAAGTTGATGTAACACACGCAAGATTGCTGGGGCTGCCATACTGAAAAGCCAGGGCAGAAAAAACACTTTAGGTCAAAAGTGTGGCCTGGTGTAGCTACTGGTGGACTGATTTCAAACCCAGCAAGGCTTTGCTAACACTGCTCTGTGGACTGAAGGACACGTCGGTAAGTCTGCTCGACTCGGAGGGCACTCATAGCAGCAGCACTGTCCTCTGTTCAACGTGCGCAGGCCACCTTTGCTGGCTGATGCATTATCAGCCACACATGGCTGTTAGTTTAAAAGGGAGATTTTTCTGCCTTTTAGGCTGAACTGGATTTTTTCAGAGCACATCAGAAATAAGGGATTTTATCACCTTGTTACAGTGTAATATCTTTAAAAGAATGAACATGAAAAATACGCAATTATTTCCAGAGAAAAAAGCTTCTTTCAAAAGGTGATGCATTTCCACAAAAGCAACCCAATGCAAGCCTAAGGTGTTCTTCCCACTGTATTAGGAATTAAGAAATATTTAAACATAATTCTGTCAGTTTGAAAAGGTCTTTAGGCATTTAAAAATATATATATATGCCCTTTACCCCTTTTTCTGCTTTGATCCGACATTAATGAACTGGCTAAGAAGTGACACCTAGTCTGCTCACTAAGATTAGCCTGTTAACATCTTCTTACTAAAGCTTCCCTCATATCCTCTTGCAAAGACATGAAAGCTGCCATGAGACGATGCATTCGGTAGCTCAGTGCAGCACATGTATCAAAAGGAGTTACAATAAAATTGGGCTGATTTCCCACAGGAGTCATCCAGTCACAAATATATGCAAACAGATTTTGATTAGCTCGACAGATGCTCACTCCTTCCCCCAAATGAATTTTACAATTAACATTTTTGTAAGCAAATTCCAATGCCATTAAATGAGACTACAACAAGGCAGATCTCAGGAGTGCTTATTGAGAGACTTCCAATGAAACCAAAAAGACTTAAAGTGAAAGGAGTTCAATACTGAATTAAAAATCAAAGGCAGACGTTATAATCTGGTTTTACCAAAATGAGTCCACAATGAACCTGTATGAGTGACAGGGAGAAAGAGTCATGCATACAATAAACATTGCAGCAAAGACTTTAAAATGTTGTTAATGTCCTTCTTGTCACAGGTTTTGTGTGCCCAGTCTGAGGCTGAGGAACAGGATATTAACGTTTGCATGTGGATCTGGACCACAACAATGATATGAGCTTTCTAATAGATCCACACCGCTGACAACAAAGTCATGTACAACCAGCTCCAATGGGATTCGGCAGTGGTGGATCCATCTGTAGGATCCACTTCGGATTTGCTTTGCAGAGCCAAAGGCTGGTTTGCAAGGCCCTTCAAATTCACTCCTAGTTTGTGCCCATCCAACTAATGTCAAGACTCACACCCATATCCTCCCCACAAAGACGCCTGCATGTTGGAACTACACCACAAAGAGGTTTGCAGCAGGGTGGCCAAGCACTGAACTGGATTTGTTAAGTCAGTACTTCTGATGTTTCCTCTTCTACGAAACTTTGTTTTTATTTTAAGGATTATTTGAAAGAGAATTAAACATCTTCCAAGAATTTTAGTTCTAAGCTACTTTAAAAGTATTCATTACTATTATCACTCCAGTGGTAACACCGCATGTGGCACATTTTGAAACATACTCTTTACGCCAAGATGAGATTTTAGAGGAAGATAGCTGCTATGATAAAGGTCAGCACTGAAAATTAAGAGATCTTCACTCTATTCCATGCTTGATTTTGAAGTCCTGATACAAATAAGAGTACTTTGTGCTTCAGTTTGTGTCTAGATTAGGTTGTATGTATCTTTTTCCTATCTTGTAGATGGAAAGGAGAGAAAGGGAAATGAGACTAAATTCAGTAATGTTTTGGGTGGGGGGTAGGGGTGGGGGGAGATCTTTGGATATAAGATGCTGGAGAATAATCCACTCACTTAGAGCAGTCCCTCAATTAATTGTCAATTACTGAGACAATGTTATGATGTCAGAAAATCTGTTGCAGACTGCCCATGAAACATAGGACAGGGTTTGCAATACTGGGAAACTCCAACAAGGCAAAAGGTATGTTTCTTACCTTCACCAAAACCAGTTATTATTACGTTTGTTGCTGTTATCTTCTCAGTGAAGAAGTCTAAGGCTAACAGCTATCTAGTGTCCGCAGGGAAGAAATGCACATCAATATATAAAGCTATCTGATAAATTAATCTTGCCAATAACCAAAGAAACCCATGTTCTCTGACCTTAAAAATGCCAGTAAAAACACTCCCACCGTCTGGAGGATACCTCATTTCTCTGAGCCACAAAGCTTTTTTGGCTCTAACAAAAGGACTGTGTTTCTACAAGTGCAACGGCTTCACCTCTCAAATGCATGTAGTCATATTTCTGCTGTGTAGGGTCATACACCATAAACAGTAAGAAAATTGAGATGACTTCTGAAATAGTTGGAATCCTTAACATAATAAAATACTGCAATAATCTGTGATTTTCACTGTTGCACTTTTGCTTAAGTCAAAATTCTCCTCATGTGGCAGAAATCAGTATGAATCAGATCAGCACACTATGGATGGCTTTACAAAAACCCCAAAACAACGGTGAAGGTGGAAATTATCTGAGTCATCGTACATGTATTTTGCTCATGAAACAACACATTACAGCGGTAGAGAAAAGAAGCTGAGAATACCCAGCCACCTCTAACGTGTAGGTAAACTGCATACCTAAACTAGGTAAATACTTGTTTCCTTCCAATGCATAGGAAAACCCAGGACTAAATCTGGGTTTCAGTTACACTGACATGCAGTGCCCCTGGACTGGTCCTTAGTTTCCCAATGCTTATCTGTCCTTGTGCCCAATCTGATCATGCCCCATGCAGAAGTTAATAGTGTGCTATGAGAAGGACTGATGAAGAAAATGATAAATAAAGCTCTATGGAAATAAAAAAATACTGTGTTAGGGCAAAAAATGCTGGTAGAAGTTGTGGGGTACGTCTGCTTGGAGTTTATGCTTTCAAAAGGCAGAAAAATGACAGGGGCAGACAAAACAGATAGTTTGCATCTGAACTGTTCTTAGCAATATAAGAAATATTTCCAAAACTTCTGTGGCCTTCAGCCCAAACTTTGCAGACAATATACAAATAACGCCTCTATCCTTCAGTGAATGATCACATCGCACAAGGTGATAGAGATAAGGGAGATCTGGGCACAACTGTGAGTGAACCTACTGCTACCCTTGCAAAAGATCTTCCACGGCTCACAAAGAACACTCAAAACTGCAATTTCTCATCTATTCCTACCAAAAAAAAATTTAGAAATTATCTCTAGCCACACACACACACTACTATAAATGCTGGTATCCCTTCAGGAGCACTTGTTCTCTTTCTAAAATTATTGTACATTCTTGGCACAACTCTAGCATCTTTCCGTGCAATAAGGAATAGGAGGGAGTCCTTTACCTACCTGGTAAAACTTGCATTTTTCCATGTACTGTGGCGTCTAGGAAGTTGCACAGCCAAGAGAGCCAACAGAGTCCTTAAAAGGGGAGCCCAAATAGTCCAGTTCAAAAGCAGGTCTGATTTCCTGAAGCAAGCAAAAGCCCTTCCATCTGAGATCCAGTGTCAAGAGTGACTGAGATGAGGATGGGACTCCAAGCGCAGCTAGCCAAGGTGAGTTCCTGTTTTATGGAGGCTAATGAGCAGGGAGGAGCTTCTCACCAGGGCTGTCCCTTGCAATCCTTTGATGTCCAAAGGGACAAAGAGAGGAAGGATCTGTAGCAATGGCTGGAGCTAAGGGAAGAAAATCAAAGAGAATTAACATGGCTTTGACATACAGGAAACCCTACAGGGGAAATGCACCTTGATTTACTGCTAACGCACTTTTAAACAAATAGAGAAAGACCAAAAACATTAGTTGAAGACTTGCCTACAAAATAAAAAGAAAAATCCCTTAAACAGCAAGCAGGAAAAAATTCCATCTGGCTTTTCCAAGGATTTGATACAATTTTCATCTCCAGAGCACAGAATCACTTTACTGTTGGTTTCTGGTGTCAGAATCAGGACTGTATCAAGCTGTTTCTTTCCCAAGTGATTAACAGTCTGGGGAAAACTTGAGTTTTGAGAGCATCTCCAGGCTGGGATACTGTAGTAATGTATCCATTCACCAAAAGATGTCTTCTCCACTAACAGAAATGCATTTGATGGTATAACATTACTTACCTAACCAATCTCTCCATTCACAGACTTTCACTGCACAGTTAATTTTCCTATTGTACTGGTTTTCTTTTTGGCATGGTCCTCACAGCTGCATCAGACATTCTCCAGCTCGTAACTGAGGCTGCTCTATATGTGATACCTTCTCAGCTGAGCTTCATGACTGAAAGTTGCAATTGCTTTAATAACACAGCTATGCTAGCGCATCATTTAACCGGCACCGAATCCCTTCAGCTGGTACCTTCCAGCACTAGTGCAAATGATCTAAAAGTCTCAAGCGTGGACCAGGCACTAGTTTTATTTAGGTTTGCTCTTACTGAATGAAAGGCTGTGCACAAACTGAAGGACTTCGGTGTTTTTCCTTAATTAGTTTATTCTGCAAGTGTGACCATTAGCTTTTGTACTTGCAAGTGCTTACAAGTGCTAAGAGACAGCAATCAAGCCTCATGCTTCAGGTCACAAACCAGTCACTACACCTCCGTGAAGAAGGGAGTTCTGTGCATTCATGTACAGAAACGGCTATACTAACATTCACAGGTCAAAGATGGTGTTCAAAAAGAGGAGGTCAAATGCAGGATGTCGGTCTCAATGGGCCAGTGTTGGATCCTGCACAACAAATTTAGGAGTTCTGTTCTTCATTTCAAAGAGCATTGCTATAAGGCTGCAGCCGACTCATGGTCTAGTTTTGTTCCCAATAAAATAAACACTTTTTATTTTGTCAGTGACATTACTGGGTCGTCTGATTTTCAGTCTGACAGGCCCAACATTCTGAATTTATTTACAGTCAGTTCCTATAGAAAAACATCCCTTTAGTTCTGCTTTTACTACCTTTCGGAGCAGGCAATACAACGACATACAAAGAGGACAAAGGAATTTAATCAGAGGAGGGCCTGGCTCTTTTTCACTATTACTTTGAATTTTAGGCATCCCAGTGCTGTGGAGGGAGTGCAAGAAAGGCCAGTGTTTACTGTGGCAAGGAGGAACATTTAAAAGAAAGGGGTTGGAGAGTCCGATAAGTCCTGAGCAGGATTTTATAGCAGGAGATGGTCCATCGGCTCTCGGCAACTTTGAAGGACCACATCCAGCCTTCCTGACATCCCTTTAAAATTACTGGAAAATAGAGAAGACCAGAGGCTCTTCTCCTTCAGCTAATTCAGGGACATCCAGAACCAGGGTCTCAGTACCTCTGAGGGGGAGGCTATCATGTAGTGGGGTAACATCAACTTGTAGCTCAACTGGAGATTACTTATTACATGTGTGGACAAATAAATTGGAAAGAAAAAGATCGGCTGTAAATGGTATCAAGGTCAAATCTCCTCTGCTTGTACTTGCAGAACCACTACCAAGCAAACAGAACAGGATGCAGAAATGATTTTCTGCTCTGCTACAAAAGGGAAGCCGGTATCAAATCTGCTCCCCATGTCCTGCTTTTGTAATGCTAGTATTTTAAAAGCAGAAAGCAGAAAAGACGACCATAATCAGAGTCTGAAATGGGAAAGTGGAACAAAAATTGGGTCAGATTCAAGCTAGGAGCGAGATGGATCAACATCCCACACAGTTAGAAACTGCACAACAGCAGCAGCAGCACTGAGAATTTCAGACTCTTCACCTGACAAGAGCGTGGGATGTGTATCATGACTTACTGCTTCTTCCATGAAAGGGTATCAGATGGTCTCCTGCTGCCACTTCATTTGCACACTGCGCATCAGCATGTCTAGAGAACACACATTTGCTGCAAGTACTCAAATCCTTTTGGCTTTTCCTAGCTGATTGATGGGGAAGGTGGAGTCATTAATTACCCATGACTAGTTAACAACTAGCTTTCTCCCAGCCATTCTAGTTGCACTAAAGAGGTTTTAAAAGTGAAAAAAAAAAAAAAGTGAATTTGTTACTATTCCTGGAAAGTGTGGCTAACAGGAGCAATCCCCATGAAATTCATCACTACCAAAGGGGGAATGTAGCAGATTACCCTCCTGTCTGTCTGTCCACAGAGCGCCTTGGGCGGTTTGCCGGGAAGTCAGAGGTGAATGTGCTGGTGTCTAACAATTCACTGGCAAATTGGAGGATAGGGGGAGAAAAGGGAAGGGAGAGAGAGTGGATCTGATATGTGTAAGTCAGTGACATGCACAGCTCTGCTCAAAGCTCATTGACAAGCAGCAGGTAAAAATCCTGCTTTGCCTAGCTCTAACAGTAGGCTCTCCTGCTATGCTGAAGGGGGTGAGCTAGGGCAGCACAGAAGGGAGGGGATGTGTGATGACAAAAGCTGAAGGCAAGAGCTTTTGCTTTGCATCTCTTTGAGGAGGTGATTAGAAAGAAACATTCCCCTCTGTGTTTTGTAGTAAGGCAAATGTTTTCTGGCACTTCTCCTGCATGTGAAGCTTTAACCCTTCACACTCAACAGGACCCTGTAGGGAATAGCCTGCACACATACCCTCCCCCATTCCTGCCTTCTGAACCGGGAGCTCTTTGAGAGGGGGTGATCGCTTTGCCATCTCTAGCTGGTGATGAGGGCTCTCAGACCGCAGAAGAACAGATAACGTGTCAGCTAGCTGAAGGCTTTGGCTATCAGGATCCGAGCCTGCAAGGGGCTGCACAGGATGCACCACCTCCAGCCAGGCAGAATCTCCAGGACACCATTCTGCCCTAAGAACAAGCTAAAGCACAAGGCATAGAAGTTACTGTCAGGGAGACTGCCGAAATGCAACAGAAATCCAGATTAGTAACAACGATCTTTTGAAAGAGCCAGCCCTGGATCATTTGCTGATCTGTATCAGCACCCTGGTGCGGTAGCCAGCAACGTAACCACTTCAGGCTTCCCTCTGCGCACACTGTTGTGAGAAAGCGTTGTCACAACAGCGTTAATAAAAGTGGGCTTAAGTGAAGCAGTGGTGTCTGCCTCAGTTGGTACAAGCCAGAAAAAGTAACACAGAGACGTGTAAACTGCATTTAAGAAACACTCTCCCCTGAAACGCAAAGATAGCCTTACTGCCACTTAAATGCAACTCATTTAGCAGATTCCCACCTGGTGCACGTAGGCCACAGTCTCAGAGCATCTTGGCAGCTCTTTACGAAGGATACTCTGCCACCTGCACAGGGTGAGTACTGAAAATATGGGAAGACCGTGTGTCATTAACAGGACTCAAAATCAAATAAGTAGATAGCTACCTATTTTCATATCTTATTAAAAACACACATTAAAAGCAGCCGCAGACTCTCCAGCCGGCTTTAAGGCCGATCAAGCTGTCCCTTAAATACAGGCTCAGCTTGCTGCAGAGCAAACAGGGCCTGACTGTGCACACAGAGCCATGGGGAAAAACAGCGTTTTTCCAGAGAAAAAAAACTGATGAAACTACTGCTTCTATAGCTGTGCCAGCCTTGAAGCCTGTGACTCCCTGTCCTTGTTAGTGACCGACACCTCATACAGAAAAGAAGGAAACAGAAAAGAAGTGCAGCCTCAGCCAGACACCAAGCTGACCAAGTGAACTGAGCGGGGTCAGTCAGGACGGAGAGGTCCGGCTCCGGCAGCGTGGGCGCAGTCTGAAGTCGGGCAGGTTTATAATCCAGCCTCCCTGTGGGGAGGCTACAGGAATAGTAAAAGTCTGCAAAGTGTTTTAAGATCCTCTGATAAAGTGCTACGTAAAATTTCATGTTGTGGTAGGCATAAGGAACGGTTCCTTCCCAGTTCCTTACCGCAACTCCCATAGTATAGTATTTTCTTCTCATGGGGGTGGAAATGCTACTTTTTTTTTTTTTTAAAAGCTGGGTTGGATGTCTTTTTCCTAGTAAAAGTTGCCTGGTGTCAAAAGCAAAATCACATTTGGCAAAACAAAACAGTCGGTTGGAGAGGGCCTGTTGGTAGCAGCTCAATGCCAATTCCCAACAGGGCCTCTGGACCGAGGCGCAGGGTGCTGCGGTGGTCGACGCCTGCGCCCACCCTGAAGAAGGCTGCGTTTAGCAGGGACGGGGGACTTTTTCGGAAGGGAACATGTGAAAGTGGCCCATGCAAATGAAAAGTAGTACATTAGAAGTTTAACATAGGCTTTTCTTCTTACAGGTTTGTGGATTGAGCTATCTGGCCGCAAAGCTGTGGCTCCTGAACTAAAAAGAGCATGCTCTCCTGTCTCCCCTTTATCACATCCGCCCTCCCCAGCCCTCCTGGAATATGCACCCGCTTCTCCCAGCAGTTAGTTAGCATTGAGACAAGAAGGGAAATACTTAACAGCCACTTAACACTGAAGGCTGAGTTTGGCCTCAAAGGCTACAGTCCAGAGTCAAATGCAAAATATTTCTGTCTAGAGCTCTTTCAAGTTTTCGCAGACTCCTGATGTTAGGTGCACTGTTTTCCTGTCAACCCATTGTGTTTCCCAGACACAGCTCAGCACTCTGTCCCACTCAAATCCACAAAAGATACATTTTGTAAGGACTTCACAGCGCAGAGGCAGCAAGAACAGCTCTGCAGCACAGCACAGGAAAGTGCCAAACAGCCCAGTGCCGCAGAGTGCTGCCTGTCCTCTCCTGCACTGCGGAACGCTCCCTGCCCCTGCACACCTGGGGCCCTGCAAGGAGGCATAAAGGGTCAGCCTTAGAAAACAGGCAGCAAACAGCTCTGGGTTAACACCCAGGCATCGATATTTTCATGCGGAAACGCATGCGCACACAGGAAAACGCAAAGAGAAGCATTATGCAGAGCTTAAAAATTGCTGGCAGTTCAATTTAACCATGAATTGAGATCAGAAAAAAAAATCCTGAGCAGAATGGATTGTGCTGAATGGAAGCTAAGCTGACAATGCTTCAGCAGTCTGTTAAAAAGCTGATCTTTACAGGAAAAAGCAGCAGGCCAAAGCCAGAAGCTTGTATCTAAACTTTTTGGACTTTTGAGATTGCAGATATGCTGTAATACTTCTTTGGTTTCTGCAAAGGATTCGTTTTGTTGGTGTGCAAGTGTTTTATAGAGTCAAGAAATTAACAGATAAAAAGCCAGACTTGAATCATGCAGGTCAGTTTGCAAGCTATTTTGTTTTGTCAACACAGATTTATTCTATCAGTTTCCTAAGAAAGTTTCCATATACTGTTTGTCATAGCAAGGTTCTAATCAAAACATGAAGTCAACAAACAGGGTATAATTACCTATCAAAGGGACTGTCTTCAAAGAGTTAATGAAAATTGTTAAGATTTAAAGGTTTTAGAATTTAAAAATACTGTTGTGAGCTCTACAGAGCTGAGTAGAGCTCAGTTCCTCCAACATCATCGCCTCTAAAGAACTTTGAGAAAGATAATGAACATCAACAGAAAGCATGGGACAACAGAACAATTAAACCATGTGTAGAAGATTTTGATTCAGAGCATTTTACAACAAATCATGTTTCGTTTTACTAAGGTATTTTATTACTCCACTTTTTAATTTTTTTCCTTTTATATTATTATCTTTTTTTTAAAAAAAAAAGAATTATAAAGAGCTATGTAGCCACAGGTTACATACTACTCTGCATACATCTCACAGGAAGAAGAGAACTGAACCCACAGGATGTCTAACCAACCTGTAGAGTCTGATCTGAGCTATTTATAGGATCTCCCATAAAAAGAAAATGAATTCCAAGACAGATTCACACAGTACATCCCGCAAGACAGTTTTTAAAAGCTGATACAGGGCATTATGATGGGACATATATAATCTGTAGGAAAGTTTGAAGCCAGTAAACAAAGAGCTGGAAATATCTACTCATTTTAAGCAGAAAGTCCTTGGATAAAATCCAAGGCATACTTTTTCTCACCCAACTTGTTCATCACCTGGTAGCAAAATGATACCAGTGTCCACAATAACAATATTCAGGTAAGACTCCTTCTACATCACCAATAACAGAAAAAAAGCACCTGCCAGATTTCATGGATTCCTCAAGTCTGCAGTGGGATGAGGCTGTCATAAACGTACATTAATTTACATGATCAAAACCAGCTTCCACTTAGCCATTTTCCTGCAAACCCTAATTTGTCTAGATTTTTCCTCCATTCTTCTCATGTTAACAATTCTTCATACTCATTCTTTGTTGCAGCCATGGGCCAGGGTACAAACTCCAGGCAGGATCACAGTCCCACAGCTCCCTCCCCCTACCCAGCAGATTGTGAAGTGTTTATGACCTGGCTCTTATGGCTCTAGAGGTGCCGAATGGCCTTTTTCCCCCTCCAAGTCTCAGCTCCTGATGGGCAGCTACAGACCAACTTTTAGCCGGTTTGGTCCGTAGTTGTGGATTTTATTGCCCAGTTTGTCTCTTCAACTCACATTTGTAAGCTCCAGAGTAGATTTTTCCCTGGGTAACACTCTGCAGCTCAAAGAACTCTTCTTGTTTTTATTACATCCTTAGTGATTAAAGGGATATTTAAACCTTACAATGCTCCCTGCTGTGAATATAAAAGCCTAGCATCATTTTGGATAGATGTGTTTTAAAAAAATAAATTAAAAATTAGCCCTCCTATAGCGGACAAATGCTTTTAAGTTGTTAAGAACATCAGGCACTTGAATGATTTAAATATATTGTTTGCAATTCCTTGAGAGACCAAGGGACAACCCCTGGCTTTGAGCTATCTGAACAATTATACAGACAAGTTCCACTTGGAGTGAGGACAACAGAGGTGTGTAATGACTGTATTATACTGGAAATACTGGATTTCATCTACTTAGGAATAAATGACTTAGAATTATTTTCCTCTCTAACCTGGCAATCACTAATGCACACATAACAGGTTCCATTCTTAAAAACACAATCTGTGCTTTTGTGATGGGAAAACTGTTTTCAAATGACTGGCACTTTACAAGCTAATCTATGCCTGTCAACCAAATGTAGATACAAACAACAATACAATGTAAGTTCAATAGAAATATCTAAGTTCTGCTAAGAAGAGTGCTGGGGAGTGTGCAGTAGGAAATGAAGTCATATTTGAAAGCAAGCATTCCTTCTGAGCACAGATTAGATGGTTATCAATAATGGCATTACTGATTTTGCTACCCCCTAATACTGTGGTTACCAGTTTAAGCTTCTACAGGGAGTTACTGCTGGAGTCAGATTTGGTGAGAGTTAAGTATGCCTGCAATGCAGGTTTGGACTCACCGCTGAGGAGCTCGTAGCGTTCCTCCTTGCTGCTAGCTTGCTTTACTGGCTTGGTGCTGTTCAGTTTCTTCCTCCTAATACAAGGTAAACAAACAAACAAAACAGATTATCACAGGGTGCAAGGAATACTCACACTTGTGCATGTACTACAGTGTGCACCTTGTGGCCCATCCTGAGCTTTGACTGATGCTTTTCTGGTGACTGACACATTTAAAAAGGAACCTTCCTGTTCAGATTCTCTGTTGTCTACTATTACCTGAACTCAAATTGCAACCATTCCCACAGACGCAGCGTTTTCAAGTAACCTGTAAAACCTACACAGATTGTGTTGTGTAGACCACACAAGTCTAATTTCTGCAGGAAGTCAGGCCATTCAGGGGGCAGAGAAATACTCTTGGAAAGATTAATCTGATCGCTGTTTCATGAGATTAAGTCCACACTGTGTTTTGCCTAGCTACCATGAATAATCAGCATATTCATAAAGATGGTTCTAACTTCAGTCTTCAGCAGTTTCAATGGCAGTTCCAACAAGTCTGCCTAATAAAATCAGGCCTGACTCATTTACATACAACTCTTTAGTTATCTTTCACATATACTTGTTAAAGACTACTTATGACAGGACTGTTCAGTATCTAACTTTCTGCCACTCCGTGATGCTCCCGTCACATGAATTCTGGGTGGTGAAGAGCTAATCCAAAGCAATCTCAGAAGAAAATGTTGAGAATACTCCTGCACTTCTGGGGAATACCCTGTTGTCTCACTACTACTGGTGAACTATCAGCATTTCACTGATTTACTGATTAGTCGGTGGTGGCAATAAAAGGAATCCAAGCACAGAAAAGGAACCATTGTTTTTATCATGCTGTCATCCAAATCTGCCTTCCAGATTTCATGCTGACTGTGGTCTTAAAACACTCTTGACTGCCTGTGTCTCCTGTCTCTAACAGTGCTCCTGCCACCACTGATGTAACTGTTACTGGGAAAGTAAAATGGTGAGTGGCCTCCACTGAAGTGAGAAGCAGAAGGAGCCCAGATGTTTGATATAACTGGAACTTGTAGTTAAAAAACTACTTACTGATACCTTCTTACAGCTGCATCTGTCTTCCTGGAAGCCTTTTCACATATGCATTGTTGTTGATCTTCAGTTGGGTAACCTGTGACAGCAAAGAAAATGAAATACAAGGACAAAAAGAAAAAAAAAAACAGTTGGATCCATAGAGTCAGAGAAACAAAAAATGAAAAGGTAAAAAAATGGAAATAAAAGAAAATGAACAGATGATGAGGAAGAGAGAGCATAAGGGAAAGAACAATGCTTAATCACGCTAATGTTCTCTGATATTTCAGAAATGGATGGTATTAGGCAGCGCATAGAAACCGCTGTTGACAATGTAAAAGATCAGCTGCTGAGATGAGGGAACACTACTGCCCAAATGCTGCTAGATAGAGGTAGCATCTTTACCAAATCCAGCATTTTAAACAAATACACTGGCTTCTGAGATAATAAAAAATTAAATTTACTCTTATGAACCTCACTGGCTTTCTTATTGTCACTATGCTTTACCATGGAATAAAAGCAGAGCATCTTTTTAATGACGTAATTACAGCATGCAGCATATATTTTACTTTCAGAAGGAATCTCCACATTTCATAAAAAGGGATGGATGACAGCGCATGCTAGAAACAGCTGTAAAGCTACCACGCGTTAGACAATTTTCCCAGCACTAATTCATCAGTATGCCAGCAGATACTGTGGGGTGACACAGCGTCTGGTTTCTATATGCTATGCAGGGAGTGCGGATAAAAATTACTCCCAAGTCTGGTGATAGGATGGGATTCTGCCTGCCCTATTCTTTGCCTGCCTCACCTAATACCAGTCTATACCACTGCAAAAGAAGAAATACATTAACAGCACCTCATATTCTCCTGAGCTTTGTCAGTAACACACAATTTTAATCTCCTGACAAGTTCAATGCCTTACTCTAACTCAAGCTACTGGGCTCCCTGGAAGGCCATTCAGTGGTACCTGATAAGCAGAAGGCCAGACTGGATGCTCTGGTGCTTCTTCCAGTGCAGCCATTGCTGTTAAAAGTCAGCTACTGCAATGGTCTGAGGTTTCAAAGGCTTCCACTGGACAAAGCCATGGCAAAATTCCACTGCAGGATTTTAGATTTATTATGTCTTATTATTTAGTTTTTTATTTATTATTTGTTGGGAAAAATGATCAATTATATTAATGAACACAAGCAAACTCAACAGTGTTAGAGTCCAAAATTCTGCCCCTCTCTCCTCCTACTTCTGCACGTTCTGCATTGAGAGATGTTCCTTTGTCTCATGCAAAGTCGAAGACTGATTGAAAAGGAGATGAAAAAGGTCACCTTGGAACTGTGCTAGGCTGTCATGGCCCCAGAGATCATTTCAGGGAACACAAAGGTAGCTATCGCACTCCAGGGCAGGGTGCAGGCATGCACACTGGTCAGCACCACGTGAACCTGGGCTGATATTCGTATACCACATGCAAAATGATCTGAAGCCAAAGTCAACATAAGCAATCAGGAGGACTGGACAATGTCATCAAACCTGCTTGCATTCCTGCAGTCAGCTGTGGTTTTGGAAATGTTGCTAGTATTCTGCTTCATTTTTAAATAACTGCTCATGGGCCAGAGGGAGCCTAGAAGGTTTAAAGAGTAGTTGTGCTCTAAAGGACAGAGTGGGGAGGTTATGATTAGCTGCTTGGAAGGTTTAGAAACCTGGAGGCAAAAATTTGAAATCTAAGCCCATCCATGGTCCCATCTTTCACTATGTCTTTCTGACCTCTTTGTCTTGTATTTCCTCTCCAGGATGGAAATACACCTTCTCCTCCCTTTGCATCATATTGTCATGGAGTTGTTCATGGGAGGAATTGCTGACTTTTGTAGCTTGCTCTCTCCCTCCCTCTCTCTCCAGATTTCCCCATAAGAGTTGCTTAGTGTCACTTAAACCTTTCTTTTGCACACCACCATGTTCAGCCATCTCCATCTATAAAACGTGGTGATATTAAGGAGTTTACGATATAGTTTATATGGTTTTCTGCAGTAAATGCAATGCTTTTGTTTCCAACAAGGAAACAAACACAGCCAAATATAACCACAGGATTTATATGTGAAAATAGCGTAGAGTTAAGCAGGGAAGTGGCAGGGCTTGTTTCTGATAGTCTGCTGTAAAGCAAACTGGTAAAACTTCATTTAATTCTTATCGCCTTACTGTCAAAGCTACCGCTGAACTGGAGGGAGACTGGATGGACTGAAAACGAGAAAAGCTTGGAATGGTTACATATAGCTTCACTGACTGATGGCTGTGTGCATGAAGAAGAAATGAACGTGGCTGCAGGGTGTAAACATAGAGATGACAAATGGATTAATATGCTACAAGGGGATGTAATTATCATCATTAGGGATAAAAATGAGGGAAGCAATTCGAGTATCCAGGAAAAAACATATCAGCTGTGCAAGGGCAGCACATTCACAGAATAACAGGCAAAGCTCTTATTGTATTACACTTTTAAATGATTTTTGCACAAATCAGTGTTACTGCAGAGAACAATCCTGCCTTGACAAGAGCAGCAAAGGCAGCTCTGAGATACCTGTTCATCCCTTATTCCTATGATTATTTGAAAGCATACTGTTCCCATTAATACTAAATGAGTTCTGGGCCCATGAAGAAAAACATATGTTCTACTGGCACGTGAACAGTACGTCAGCATATCAGACTGCTTCCCAGTGCAATGTAACCAGGGGTAACTTACTGACTGCTGTTTACAATACTATGCATTTGACACAGATTCAAGCAGAAATAAATGTCCATGCTTCTCTTACATGACCGCACTGCATCAAAGCTTAATTCTCTGGAAAGAGACTGGTTCTTTCTTCCAGTGAATTTTAAGACCTGGAGAATCTACACAGGATGTTTGGGGAAATGGGGATCAGCTTTCCCAACAGCTCCTCACTTGTAACGAGTATTGTCCAAAGGTACGATGTTCATCAGCATCAGGCAGACAGAGTGAGGGCCCAGGCCTAGCAGTTGCAAAGAGGGAAATTACATCTGTATGGAGGAAGAAAGCAGAACTGAGTGTTGTCACTGAAGGGTTGATACCAGAACTTACCTAGTGCTCCAGTAGAAGCAAAAATAGTGCAGCTGCCAACAGAACATGCCAGACAGCTGATACAACATGCAAAGCCTTCCTCTACACCCACTCCCTTCGTCTTCATTTGTCTCTTGGGACTGTAGCTCTTCCTCTCCTTTGATGTAATTTGTTCACACTGTACATTGATATATTTCAAAACTGCCCAAGTTATTTAAGAGGGCCCCAGAGGTGAAACACTGATCATCCAGAAGGGAGTCAGTGCAAATCAAGTGAAATGCAAAAAGAAAGAACCTTTCACGCTCAAGTTTGAACCTTAACAACCCTGAACAGGGTTGTCTTTGTCTTAGGCCTGTCTGTTGTTCAGAATCTTGATGACAGAGATCTCGTGTCAATTAACAGGAATTAAACTATGGTAATAACACCGAATTTTCCCCACAGGGTTTTCTGCTACAAGTTTAGGTCTCACGTTGTATATAAAACTACATCATTACCACTATCTGAGGTGACAAAATCATGAGCATATTAGGTGACTCAGATGATGGACCACTTTCTCCTACCTGGCATTAGCGCCGGTGTTCTTTGCCATTGGCCAAAGCTGCAGCTCGTGCAAAGCCGGTGCTTGTTTTGGATCTGGTGCTGTGAGCTATCTGTGGACAGGTTTTCCGAAGACCCCTAGAGAGGAAGGGCAGAAGGGCTCCATAACTCCTGTTCTTCGGAACAGCTGTCTTTTACTTGTTCAGGAGACCCTGTGTTTGCCAGAGAGAGAGAGAGAGAGAGCAAGTGAGTAGGTTGGGGAGAAATGTATGGAAAAGTGAGGGTTGAAAGAAGGGGAGAAATGAAAGGCAAGACACAGTGGAGAACAGAGATGTAAAAGGCTGTGCGTGCTTCCACCACTGGTATCCTCTTGCCGGGCTCAGGGGTCCAGCTGTCAGCTTTTGTACCTAGCTGAGGATTTACAAAAATAAAATCCAGTATTTCCACACATCATATTTCACAAATGATTGGCCATTTACTCCCAAGAGAGGTGTGATTGCAATCTAAATGTTGCTGAGCCTGGTAGAGCAGTCCTTTTCCCCACTTGTAGACCTAGGCTGGAGTGATGGGAAAGGTGACGATATTGAGCCTCTGGGTTTCATTTCCCGAGAAGTGCCTTTTGGGGACAGTGGAGATACACTAAAGCCATCAGCCTTTGTGTTAAGGCTGACTGACAAAAGATTGATCCATGGATGAAAGCAGTTTCACCGCAATTATGGAGCACAAAGTTTACTAGCTGTTCTCCTCTCTGCTTTTAGAGAGCTTCAAACAGCCCTCAGGGGAGAAAAAAGACTTCAGTTTACACAAACCATGTTCACTTAGTATATTTAACTCATGCACAGTATTCATGACTAAGTCATTTTCCATGTCTTGACTAACTCCCGCTATGGGCACCTCCTCCCTGCATCCATCACAACTTTCTTTTCTATCCCTTGTTACCCAAGAGCAGTCCAGAAGCAGGACATCCCTTGTGCCAAGAAGTCTTCTCCTTTGAGGAATACAACCCAGGGCTGTTCTCGTGACAAACAGCTGAGATGGACAATACCTCCCTCTCTCTGTTTCAGCCCTAACATTCATGAAAGTACCAGATTCAGTTTTGCAATGTGCAGTCCTCTTTTCCAGAACTGATTTTGCTCTAGCAGAGGGAGGGGTTGTGTCACATCAACACTGGAGAGGAATATGTCTCTCTGCCTGGTAAGTGGTATCAATTTGAGATTGACTTCCCACGTTTCAGTACCTGGTTTATGGGCTATGACTAGCAGACATGCAGCAAACCTGTTGACTCATTGATTAAAGCATGACTGCAGAGAAGTAAAACTCAAATAATAAAAGGTATTTAGGAAGGAAACTTGCTAGATTAAAGGTTCTGGTTTAGCACATACTCACTGATTTTTTTTCTTACCTGAAGACAAATGAAAATACACATACACTTGCAGAAATACAGGTTCTTAATATTTGGGAGGAGCTGTTGACTCCCTCGAGGTTAGAGAGGCCTTGCAGAGAGACCTGGATAAATTAGAGGGCTGGGCAGTCACCAACAACATGAAGTCGAACAAGAGCAAGTGCCAGATTCTGCGCCTGGGACAGGGCAACCCTGGCTGTACGTACAGACCGGGGGACGAGAGGCTGGAGATCAGCCCCGCGGAAAGAGATGTGGGGTTCTGGTCAGTGGGAAGCCGGACGGGAGCCAGCGGCGTGCCCTGGCAGCCAGCAGGGCCAGCCGTGCCCGGGGTGCGTCAGGCACGGCCCTGCTGGGGGGCGAGGGCAGGGATCGTCCCGCTCTGCTCTGCCTGGTGCGGCCTCACCTCCAGCACTGCCTGCAGCTTGGGCACCGCAGTATCAGAAGGACATGAAACTGAGAGAGAGCGTCCAAAGGAGGGCTTCGGAGGTGGTGAAAGGACTGGAGGGCATGTCTCATGAAGAGCAGCTGAGGTCGCCTGGTTTGTTCAGCCCTGGGAAGAGGAGGCTGAGGGGAGGCCTCATGGCGGCCTGCAGCTTCCTCACGAGGGGAGCAGAGGGGCAGGCGCTGATCTCTGCTCTCTGGTGACAGCCACAGGACCCGAGGGAACGGCGTGGGGCTGTGACAGGGGAGGGTCGGGCTGGGTGTTAGGAGAAGGTTCTTCACCGAGAGGGTGGTCGGGCACTGGCACAGGCTCCGCAGGGCAGTGGTCACAGCACCGAGCCTGCCGGAGCTCAAGAAGCGCTTGGACAACGCTCTCAGTTCTACTCCAGGTTTTTTCAGAAGGTCTATTTCAGAAATAGAATTAGTCCCATAAGAGAGCTGTCATTTAAATATATTTGCCAATAAGAGGTCAGCTTAAATAAACATCAAAATACTTGTGTTCTCATGGATAAATCCATTCCACATCTAGCCAATGTAATAGACTTACTTCAGCAAATAAACCAAAATTCGACAAAAACTAAGTAAAAGCAGCAAAATCATCTCTTTTTGCTGAATTTTTGTTATTATTATTTTTTTTACATCATCCTCTGCCACATAAAATATTAAATCTACATTGACATTTAGGCATTAAGAAATATTCTCAAAACAACAGGATCATGGCACTAATGTCTTCTGCTTTGGAAGTGTGTTGCCTTGATGTTTACATAGCCACAGGAGACCATTCAACAATGGCAATGTGCTAATTCCATTGACATTCTCTCTCAAATTCAGTCATAGGGACTAGAGAATTCTTTTTTTTTTCCTTTTTTTTTTTTTTTTTTTAACATGCCTCTTTCATCTAAAGGAGAATAAGGCAGGACATAATGGATGGTTAGTAACATATAGTTAAATGGTTACAAGACACAGGAAATTTCAACTGGGGAATGGGGAACACAGAAAAATCCAAGTAAATCTTGATTAGGAAAAAGACTTGTGATTGCTGCACTGAAGTATCCCAACATCTCAGCAATCAGAGCTAGGGGCTCTGCAAGAGACTGAGTTCTACTTACAGGAGTGGACACTTGTTAGCCTTCTCCAGAATTCTACTCACGGAATCCTGTTATCCACTGTGTCGAAACTCAGGTGGCTTTCTGTATTCCTCTTGTTTAACTCACCTGTGGGAGCAGCTCCTAGTGGAATTAATATTCACTCAAAGTGAAAAAAAAAATACCACCACGTAGTTTTAACTGAATTTTATTAGAAGATAAAACTATAAACTATTTAAGGTATACAAAAATGTCATATCCTTAAATTCAGTGCCCCCCTTTTTTTTTTTGACAAATAGTTTCCTTTTTATGGAAGTGGAAAATGGATGATAAAGGGTTTATTGAAAAATTCACCAGCTCGTGGAAAAGCTCTGATGCACAATTCAGTTCTTTTGACCCTCAAGATTTAACCAATGAATCAATGGTGTTATTATGAAATACGTGTGGAATAGGTGAGTATTGACAAAGCCCAGCTACAGAACACACCAAGAATGAGCCAGCTTCTAGTCTATCATATTCAGTACATATAATCAGTTCTGCTGCTACAGTTCGGAAAGCCACCAGGACTTTCTTGCAGGAATAGCATTAACCACTGGGAACTGGGGAGAAAGCTGTCAAAGGAAATGGTATTCCCAGTAAACACACTGCCCCAGGGATCACACAAAGACAGGTATTGCTAAATGGAACTTCATTTTATGATTTCCATTTCTGGAACTTATGTAGTGGCAAGACGCAACTTGCTCTCCAAAGTTAATCTATATGCTGTATCCATCAAAATTTCAGGGAGAATTAATTGAGGGATTTTCAGTTTCTTAGTACTACTCTGAAATTAGTGCAGAACAATTTTAAAATCATAGTTTGATCCTGTTTACTCTGATTGATTTGTTATCAAAACCTCAGGTTATATTGTCATTTTTATTTACACACCCTGCCACACCCAGGCCTGTTCTTTGTAGTCACTCATTTTCCCACAAATTTTACTTGTGCTGAATTTTTTAGCAGCAAATATATTTCCATTTTTGTTTAGCCTTTTGCATTTTTCAGTGGCTAACTGTAAACTTTTGAGTTTGCAAATACTAAGGAAGCTAAGTCTATTTATTCTAAAGCATCTGTTTTCAATGGAAATTTTAGTTGCAGAAATACTTCTGTAGAGCTTTAGAGCTTACAGTGTAAGCCTATGACCAAACAGAAGCTGACGATGCCCTTTGCTATCTTCATTGAAATCAACAGTAATCATATCTAAGTATTTTGTTGAATCAGACACATTGTAGAAGAAATATTGTCCTCCTCCTTTCTCCCTTTTCCCCAGCACACTCTTTGGACTTGAAAATAACATTTCCATATTTTCCATTATCTTTACAGCTACTTTTCCATTTGTCTTCATAGTTCCAGATAACATGACAGTTGCTGCACTGTGCTGTCTTTGTATCCAAGTTGTTATTACTGAAGCATGACCACACACACAAACTGGGCGTTTTAATAGTATTGTAAATATTTTTCAGTTTCATTGAAATTGCAAGAAGTTCTTATTAAGTGTAATTGCAGGGTGTTATAGGAGTGCATATAAGCACATACTATTTACTCTCATGTATTATTTCAATTATCAATTGTCTGAAAGTGAACTCATTAATTTAGACAGTAACATTTCCAGAGCAGTCATCTGAATTATGTGCAGTTGTTAAAGGACCTTGTGTCTGCCTCTTAACAGCTGCCAATACACATGTCCCTGGAGCTCAGCCTCGGGAGCCGTTCTGTGTCCTGCAGAGGGAGAGCTGCAGTGCTCAGACAAGGCTAAGCACCTGTTATCCCAGCTGAATAGGGACATATTTGTAGCCATGGGGGAGGCAGTGGAAGACATCGAGGGATTAAAACGACTATGAGGTTGCAGTCTTTCAAGCAACCCTCTTTGTAGGTTTTTTTTTTTTTTTTTGCTTGCATTGAGAAAAGCCACTATATTAACAACTTCCAAAGAAAAGTACAGGCCTGGTAAAACTTTACACTGTAAGAGAATCTTTGCTCAGTTTATTCAGAAGATTGATTTTAGAGACAACGAAAAGCATCATGGTGCATCGAAGAGTAAACTAGTAAATGCACTTGGCTTGTTTGACTTTTGTAGAAAGAAGCAAGCCTCTTTCTTCTCCCGGCGAAAATGAGAACTGTCTAATAGCACTACCTAAATGCCAATGGCTAGTTCTAACTGCACTGGTAGAACGTAGAGGCTTCCTTTTGCTAACAACGCAAAGGCAACAGCACCCAGGTTATCAAGAAGAAACTCTTGAACTTATTTTTGCAGCAGTACTTTAACACATGCAATCCTGAGATGCTGTTATGTTCACGAAAGCCAAACTGAAAAATCATCCTGTAGCACTGCTACTTGCTGTGAGACAAATGCGTCAGACACTTTGTTATGGTCCCAGGAAAGCCCATTTACTTATTAAGTATAGGAAGTGTTTCCAGCAGTGCTGTCTATTGGGAAAGTCATAGCAGCACTGTTATTTGTTTGAACTTGCATTGACTACTTGAGGGCATAGCATTGCAAATTGATGTTGCAAGCTCAGTAACTTCCACTATGAATTTCTAAACCTTAATATTTTTTCTAACCCACTCGAACTTAATGGAAATCTAATGTACAGTCTAGACATTCCTAAGTGACAAATTTCCATATTCAAACTACTGCTTTTCGACATTCATATAGAATGGTGCTTTTACATGTTGGTTCAATTAACAAGTTAACTATTCTTTGAGAATACATCTAGTGCCATCTCTTAAGGGAAAAAGAAAGTGATCACTGCAACCTTATTGAAGAAGTTGCATCTTATATATATGCACACATTTAAAAGAGAAAACGTGGCTGTTCATACATTTGGGTGTGTAACTTAAGGAAATTGCATCTCCTGTGTGACTTACATTAGAAGTGTTCTCTGATTCTCTTGTAAAGTATGCAGCTTTTCTGCTCATACATCATCCTTTCTAATTATTACTGAACAGAATGTGTTCAGTGCTACATTAGATAATGCTTCATCCAATGCCTATGTGCAAACAAAACTCAGCTGCTAATTGTTTCTTTTGAACAGCCCTCCATACCTGGCAAAAACCTTAAAGAAGTAAAAAGAAAAAAAAAGTGAATACATAGGTTCCTAAGCTAACCGTAATTACACATTAAGAAGAATAACAATTAAGCATTCACACAAGAAGCACTATGTCTAAAATACTGATACTTCGCCTTTCAATTGTAGCCAGAATAATATCACTAACGAAAATAAAGCTAATCCTATTCCAATCTGGTTCTCATACACTTGTACCATATATGAAGTTTGTTTATATTCCACTTACACTGGAATTCACTGTTGTTTGCAAGGTCTTTGAAAAGGAAGGGAGAGAAAAAAAGGCTGAGAAAAATTGAAAGGGGGATATCAGTGTATAATCTCATAGCAAAAACTACTTTTTAAACACATATGTTGTCTTAGTTTTAGACAGGCAGTTTCCTTTAATACGACATTATACTTGGTGGGAGGAACACTTCACAATGTCTCTCTAGGATTACATAATAGAATGCTTTTGTACTAAGCTAAATACAAAATCATTTAATTGCACAGATAAATCCTAAATTCAGGCAGAAGTGTGATCTTACTTTTCCCCTTGGTAGAACAGACTTTTTTTGATTCTGCTGTCAGCTCACAGCCTCAGCTACATCTCACTATCCTATTTCACGTGCATTTCTGCAAGATGACTGTAGTACTTGATCTTAGCTCCTGGCTACTTTAGGTAACAGAGATTGTTATACCAGATTTTTTCAAGTTTGAAAGCTACATATTTATTTCCTATATATTTATTTCACACACATTCTCATCCCTAATTAAAATTTGCTTTAATGAAACTAACTCAAAACAGTTTACAGATCTGTGAGCTACACATTCATCACTTACCCCCGGGCTCAGGTTACACTGACACAAACCCCATGCCACTGCAATGAACCAGATGGAATTGATCAGTAATTACACCAATGAAGCTGAAAGCACTATTTGAGCCCTCTGACACAAGACTGTCAAAAGATATTCTTTCCCTCTCCCATTATAATATGCTGCATATTACGAAAAACACCCAGTAGGCTTTTTATAAGGGTGGAGAAAAAAAAAGAAAAAAATAGTTACGTGGCAAATAGATTTAATGTGAAAAGGAAGCATAGAGTATCTGTTTTTACGCTAGAGTTGTCATATTAATAACAGAGTGAGCACACATCTTTGTGTGTTTGTTGCTGTATTATTTTTTTGGTTTGTTTTGTTTTGGCTATATGGGAGTTAGTAAGCTAACTATGAGGATTCTTTCCTCATTCCCTTTGCTTTGAATCAGACTATAAAAGACAATAAATGTCTGAAAAGGACATACGGTACAGTAAGACTACGGAAAGCCCTTAGAAGTAACTGATGTTAAAAGCAGCAACGTAATTTAGTCTTTCAGCAATTTTAAGATAGATCCTGGTCATCCTTTTTTTTCTTTTCCCTGTCCTAGGGCACCCTCTAGCGCTAGCAGAGCAGCTAGTGTAACTGCCAAACAGCACGGGATGAACTCTAGGCATCACTATACAGAGATACTCCCACCCCCTTGAAGTGGCCCTCCAGCCAGGCCTGTCATTTGCCTTGTTCTTATTTATACGTAACATTTTATTAGGCATAAATCCATCCATAGGATTGAAAATACTTTGGAGCTAATGTACAGCAAAGCCCCTTGACATCCATACTTACTGTGCTTTGAGGTTGCATCTGAGCCTCTGCAGGCATTGAACTCCTTTAAGACATAGCGAACAGCTCATACGCTTGCTATATAGAAGGCTTGTGGGTAGAGTGTGGGGTAAAAAAAAAATAAAAAAAATCAGGCAAGCATGCATGCTTCATATATATATTCTCTAAGACTCTGACTCTTTTTAAGGGTCAACTGTGGCCAAAAGAAATCCAGAGCAGCAAGATTCCCACATTCCAGTAACAGCTGCACAGAGGTTGGTGACAACTTGCTGCTCTAAGACTGGAATAGTTCTGGAGTTGGCTAACAAGCACTTGCTGATAAGGTGACATCCCCACATACGCCTTAGATAATCAGCAGCAGGCACAAAAATGTCTATCCAGGGAGAGATGCGTCTTTAAATCTCTGGTAAGGTTTGCCTGGAGTCTCTAAGTATTAACATTAAAGAGCCATTCAAGTGAAGATGAGTAAGTCATCCTCCAGAAGCCAACAAACCTCAGGCGCTAGTCTGTTAGCCTTCACACCTGCTGTACTGTACCCTGCAACAGCAGCTGAGAGTCCCGCAGGGCAGATGTCACAGAGGCTTAAGCTGGGCTCGTACAGCCTGTGGCACAGTACCCACAAGGTTACTCCCAAAATACGAACACAGGCTTCGAAGCTTAGCATTAGTGGCTTCCTAGTCATCAGCTAGAAGAGAGGGAAAGATGGCAGTTAGCACTCAGCATCTACACTAACGTTCTTACCGGCATCTTCAGAGGCAAGAGCAAAGCTCCTTCTTTACATAAATAAGAAATCATAAGAATTACGCCTGTTGCTTTTTCTTCTGAGCATCCCAACTTATTTACCCTGCCACCTTTTTTGTTAAAGAATATAACAAGCACCTGAACGAGCTATGTGCTGTGTGTAAAACTCATGTAAGCTACATACGCCACGGGTTTTTCCACCTTCCCCAGAAATGTCATTGCCACTACCAGAACCAGAATGCTGAATTTAACAATGGTGTGATTCCACCCTGGCTGATTAGACTATTCTCACCTGACCCTCTGCTGCCAGTCAGTCCATTTTGTCTCATCAGCTTCAGCAGCCATGCCTTCTTCATCTCCTCCTGGTCCCTTTCTCCCTGACCACATCATGTTTATTTTGGCTCCAAAAGACATTAATTTAATTATTCATGAGGAAATCTCATTCTAAGTGAGAGAACAAGTAATGAACCCTAGTGTTTGACAAAATTAAGGAAGATACTTGCTGTCTTCTTGAGTTGATAACATTTCATTCCACAACCAAGTACTAGCTTTTGAAGAACAGCGTTTCTGACAGTGGGGAGAAGTCACTAATAACAGTTGTGCCTAACAAAACTAATTCTTAGCAAAACACTAGGTCCCTGCCTCAGAGAGAGAAATTCTTGATGGTCTCAATCATATACAGATTACATAATCCTTGTGCCAGGAAATGAAATTGCATTAAACACAGCCAAATCCCAGGACTATATACCCTAACAACGGTGACTGGGGAAAGATACCTTACTATGTGTAAAACCAGTGCCCAATAACTGCAGAGAAAATATAAGAACTATACACAAGTTACTCTCAACATCTGAGTCAAAATAATTTCTTTTTCCACTTGCTTTGGAACAAAAATTTTCTTGGCATTTGCCTGGATGTCTCAACAGTTTGGGTTTTCAGTAACCAAAAAAGATTTCTAATTAATTAATTAAAAGCTTTTTAATTAATTACTGGGAGGGGAGCAGATGGAAAGGGAAAGGAAGAAAAAAAAAAAAGGAAAGGGAAAAGGAAGAAATAAAAGGAAAGGGGGGAAAAAAAAGGAAAGGAGTAACCCCCCCTCCCTCCCCCACCATTTGGTCTCCAGATGGTTATAGGATGCACTGCAGTTTACTGGACTGACCTGAGAAAAGCCAGTCAGTTCATTGCTACACACAGATTATTACAAACACAAAAGCAAGCAGAAAAACATATGGCAATCAGGTAATTAGAAAACTGCTCTTGCTTTCCTCATCTGTTTCTATGGGAAATAGTTTCTAACCACAACACATTCAAATCTGCTGTTTTCTAGCTCCAAGTATTCTGGACAAAAATGACATTTGAGTTGGACGATGTATTTTATTTAGCAAACTATTTTATATCTTTAAAGCTCTTCCTACGTTAGAGCAGTAAGGATGGTATAAAACACCATCTTCTAATACATTTTTGTCTGCACATGACAAAGATAGCTTCTTAATCCACACGCTGACTCAACACAGACCTTACCTTCAAGTTTACTTTAGGCACCAGACATTCCTCTCCCTATAGCCTCACAGGGGAAAAACAACAACAACAAAAAAGATATACATACAGAAGCAGTATACTTCAGTAGCAGCCATTTATTTGTCTGTGCGGCACAACATTACAAAGACATGGGGGAACACAGAGATAAAACTTTGTCTGGCTTTAGAAGATGCTGCATCTTAAGTGAATACTTCTGTTTGTACAGGATTTGAAGTTCTTGCTCCAAAATACCTTTAGGCAGGGCGCTTCAGACAAACATATGTAAATGCCTCCAGTGATATTGGCATCTTCTCTCCAGAATATGGTTCCTTGGACTGAAGGAATATATAAACTGTACTTACAGAGAGAGGATTTCACACATATAAAAGACTGGCTTCTTTAGCGTAAATCAGCAGTAATGCCCACTATGGAAGATGGCCCAGAGTCAAAAACCACACTATTTAGCCATTAGGAGAAGAACAGGATTTGAAGGAGGTGGCCTGTGTAATTACATTAATCTCAGTAACTTCTTGAGATTGACAAAAAGTCCTTGAGCTATCGGACAGCATAATGGGAATGAAAGATCATAGATTTAAAAAAAAAAAAAGGAAAAGAAAGGGAAAAACAGATAAGAATTCTGAATATAGGGTTAAAAAAAAGTTACACAGTTTTGCAGTTTGAAGATTAAAATGAGCTTAGAGTAGATCAGCAATGTTCAGCTCTCCTTGCTGACAGGAACAGTTTCGCTTACTGTTCTAACTTTCCGTCACCAGCAAAAAAGGAGGACTAGAAAACAAAGATAGATAAAGATCAGGCATTTTAACAAGCTCTGGAAAGAGGTTAAAACAAAAAAAGAGCAAGATGCCTAATTCCAAGGAATCTTTAAGAAGAACGAAGAAAATCAATCATTTTCAATGGCCAAATTCAATTAAGACAATCAAATGCTCAGTCTTCATACCTCAAAAACTCAAGCTAGCTGTGCAGATCTATGAATTTAAGTGTCATTGTAAAGTTAGCCATACACTGAAGAATTTACATTAGCCAAAAAGTTTATGAAGTCCATTCAATTTGAGTGAAAGATCACTATTTAGCACTAGCTACTCTGATTTGTCTTCCATTTCTCATAAAACAAACCTGATTTCTTTTTTTCGTGTGCTATCTTCTGCAAAAGCAAAGATCATTTCTGATTTTCTAAAGCTACCTTAGCCTATTACCAGTCGATGACTAGACAGTATGCTATACACTGTATTTACAATAACTTACACCAAATTAAAGAGCAAGTAAACACTGAAAACATATTATTATTGAAAATATCCACTTGCTTTTATCATTTAGTTACCCTGATCTTTTTCATATCATTTGCATCCAGCTCACCTATCACTTGTAGTAAGCTACATGAACAATTGCTAATATGCCCAAGATGGACATGCTCACTTCCTTACAAATTCCATTTTGTTCAAAACAAACAACCCAGAGTAAGAGAATAAACTTGCAACACTAAGTTCAATGCTGCTTTTTATCCAGGGTCCACTCATTATTCTTACAGCAAATGAATGACCACTGTACCAGTGGATTAAACGCTAGTTTGTTCAGACAAATATTCCTTCCATGTGGTCGTATTCGCCACATGTTGTCTTCTCCCTTATGTTGTTCATCGGTATTCAAAGATACTCAGATAGGTGAACAAGAATTCGGATCATGTCTCGGGTGGGAAGTGAACCCGCTGCACAGAATCTTGGCAACGCTGGCTGACCCAGCTCTGGGTCACACAAGACCAAATCCACCCTAAGAGTTCTGGCAGTCTTCAGAAAAGGAAGAGGCTCTCTCCCACCCCCTTCCTTCACTACCCTCTTATCCAAGAAATAAAAGGGAGGAGTAGTACTTTTTCCAGAACCATGGCACCTTGCCCTCTCAGATGAACAGAGGCAACAGTAGGTACATTTCAGCTTTATTAGAAAAAAAAAGTTTATACAAAGCTCTGCCTTTTACAGAAAATCACCTCCCCCAAACACAAAGAAACCCAACATGGCAAGCTGTATGCATTTTTTTTTTCCATTTACATACATATATATATGTACATACATACATATATGTGTGAGCGCACGCGTGTGTATATATAGTGACTTTTTTTGCATGGTTTGCATTCATTATTTTACAAAGTTAACATTCAGTAGAAAAAAAGGATCTTTGTTACCATTATTTTCTCATATAAATAACTGTGAGCAGTCCCTCTGCAGATAGATAAAAAAACACCTTTTTGTGTCATTCTGTAAAAAACAGACATTACTGAAATGGTATTGAAATCTTAAGTTTTTCTCAATACCACCATAAAAATATCATCTAGCCCCCAATTCAAAATGCTTGTCCAAGGCATTAGAAGAGAAAGGACCGTAAGACAATTCTGAAAAGATCAGTTCGTTAAGCCAACATTCAGGTAGGTAATTTTTGCTGGACCTCATACATCGGTGTGAAATGAGCACAAACAGGAAGCCAACCTCTGTGTCTGCCTAGAAAAGCCGGTTCCTTGCCTACTGTCACTGAGTCAAATTCCAACAAAGCACCCAGCTGTGCCAAGTGGCTGACAGACTTTCCACTCACCCTTCTCATCACACAACAAAGTCATAGACTTGTTCTTGATGCAATTAAAACCTCTACCAGCTCAGCAAACTTTTCCTACTCCATTCACCTTCAAAGAAGCTGGACTAACATGGCATGGCTAGACAGAGATTAGGTTGTTGAATTATCGGGAGAAAAACTTAACTAATGGCAAAAATGCAAAAAGACAACTAAAAGGAAGAAAATGCTTTAGAAAAGAGCTATTGGAGTGAATCCCAAGGCTCTGGTTTGAAGCAGAAACAGCAGAGAGATGCAAGTTGCAGCTCAAAACATCCTTGTGTTTACTGAAGTTAAAGATGACAGTGTGGTCCAAATGAATTAACTGCCTTGTAAACAATCATTTTTTTCCATCAAGCACCATGATGGGGAGAATGGCGAAGATTTTGAAGGCAATACAAGTGGTAGTGGTGATAACAAAGGTAATGAAAGTGAAGAATACAATGATGCAGATTAAATGGTGAGTAATGCCAACGAAGATGTTTGGACTGCCAGAGATGCTGGCAACAAGAAGAATGGTTATATGGTTGGTGTTGATGATGGCCAGAATTCATTCATATGTCCATGTAGTCATCATCTTCATCAGTATCACTTTCCAGTGAGGACTCCTGGCTTGAGGTCTCTAAGATTTCCAAAGCTGGCTGACAAAGGCTCTCCTTCTTTACATTCGCTGCAGACTGAGCAGACAAAATAGCAGACTGATCCCAAAAAGAGAGAGAGAGAATATATTGCTAAATAGTCAGGATAAACCCATGATCACAGGGATAAAAGCCAACTGGTTGCTATTCCTTCACATTCAAAAGCTCTCTTACTTTTATAAAAAAGATATCTCATCCTAATGTGAAACAACATAACATTAACCAGCAGGCTTCCCCACAGTAAATATTCTAGTAGCTTCCACTAATGTAAGAATTGCAATTGCTGCACTAACTCTCTCACCCATTTTTTGTAATTCCTTCTAATTCACTCAAAAAAGGGATAGGGACTAGGATAGCTGTGATGTCACCCATGGCCTGTATTTCCCCAGTTCTTAAAAGCTGACTCCTGCTGATAGCCGCTAGTATCTTAGAACAGATTAGAATAGTTCAGTTGGAAGGGACCTACGAGGATCATCAAGTCCAACTGCCTGACCACTTCAGGGCTGACCAAAATTTAGAGCATATTATTAAGGGCATTATCCAATTGCCTCTTGTACACCAAGGGGGAGCATGGGTCTTCCACTATTTATGCTACCTCTGGTTATGAACAGGGGACAGGAACTGTTGTTTCTTTTGCACAAGTATTTTATTGAGGGGACAATTAAGATAAAACCAATAATCTAAAAAATTACTTTTCCCCCTTTTATTACCTTTAATTTTTGCTTGGTCTCTTCTGAAATGCTGCCCTTTGGAGAAAGGAGGGTGGGAGTGGGTGGAGTGACAGTGATCTCAGGTGGAAATTTGGTGACAGATGAAGGTATGAAAAGCTTTGGCATGTTGGGCAGAACGCGACTTTTTACTCGGGTGCCATCTGTCTTGTTCTGCTGATTTCCCAAAGTCTGCGAACTGGAGCTGAGTTCAGGCTTGGAACTGGAGGCTAAAGAGAAAATAATAAGAAAAACGTGTTAGGAAGTTATCTATGATTTCAGATGTCAAAGAGGGAACAGCTGACTGTTAGACATATGGCTGGCTCAAAAGGCCTTTCTTCAAGCCTTGCTTTAATCAGGGCTCAGAAACAGAAAAAGAAAGTGCCTCAAGGTTCTATATTGGCAACTGGAAATCAGTAATAATTTTAAAAAATCTTTCTGGACCGCAGAAACTCAGCCTGTCTGCACCAAGCATGACAGTGGCAGCGTTGTACTGGCCCATCGGCACCTAGTTAGACGGCTACCACAAACACCATCTTCCCACTTATTTCAGATGCAATCATCTAATATCTGCATTCTCTAACGGGCTCTCCATTCTGTAATGCAACAAATAAAGCTACTCAGTTTTACTTGCAAGTTTTTTTTAAACTTCCTCCACTATGGTGCTCTCTCTTTAGTAATTGAAATGTCAACTCCTATTTCCTATCGATTCATATTGTCAAGATCCATCATCCATTTGCTACATTTTCAAACAAGGCTTTTGTAATTTCCGCTGAACTGTCCTCACAAGTTAAGAAAAATAAATAGTAATACCTGTCAACACTTCCTCATTACTCTCTTCAAATCCCGCCATAAAAAACTCTTGGTGTAATGTCCAAAAAAGAAGATCCTTGGTATGCTCATGCTACTGTCTGCCACATGGGTTAGCACCATCACATCATTTTCACATACTCCCCAACTATATTTTTAGGTCTTCACAATGCAAGCTTGCTCAGACAGGGCTCATCTCATGAAGTAGAGAGAGATTTGGCCCTTCCTTAGGCACTACCACATTAGAAAACAATATATATGCAACAATAATCAGTAGAAGACAATGCTTTCACATTCAATACTGAGAATATGACAGATTTCTTGATATTTTACTAATAATGTTGCTTCATGTGGAATCAAAACTTGTGTGTGCGCGAAAACACCAGAGTATCTCAGATGCCTAATAATGACAGGTGTTTTTAATATACATTTTTTCAGATTCAGTCTTGTCAAATCCATCCATCTCTTGCAGGTTTCTGGAACTGACAGGGCTACTTAAGCACAGCAAAACAAAATGCCAGCTCCCTGATGCTATCCTGAAAGACAAACAACAGCAGACTGACTACTAAGGGATGTAAAATTGAATTGTATGTTCTCAGCAGTATATAAGAATGTAAGAACTGCCACAACAGATGGGGGTTTCCATCAAGGTCAGTGACCCATCTCCATTTGCAGACAATCAGTTCAGAGTGGAGTACAAGAAATGTTGCAGTAAATCAGACATGGGATAACCTGACTCTTATAAATAAGGAAAAACAGTGATACCCCAAACATGAATATCTAGATTATGCCTGCCTAAAAAAAAAAGTTCTAAATTTTTCCAGTTAAAACACCTTCTCTTGGGAAGGGGGCAGAGGAGGGATAGAAAGCATTAACTGCTGTAATGCTGTTTTTTATGTTAACTTGATTCAGTCTGAGTATTGCAAAAAATTGTTTCCTTCTGCTAAATGTTCCAATAGTGTAATCCAAACTGTTGTTACATTGCCCTGTGTAAGATATCAATTCAAAGAAAAATTCTATTTTCAAAGAAGCACAAGCTATATAGCATGATAGCCTAGTACTAGGAGGTTTCTTATTTGGCTTTGCTGCCATGGTATTTAGGTATGTGAGTCAGGCTTCAAAAAGAATAACCATTAAGGGACTACAAGGCACTTCTCCAGGAAGTCGTGACATTGCCAACAATGCCTCTAAACTCTGGAATACTTTATTGGAAGGCAAGCAGCAGAGAAGCTGGGGAACACGTATCACAACTACCCAGCCAATCAATCTCTACAGACTGATACTTAGATAACCACTCATTTTCACTGAAGTGCAGAAAGCTCCTACCTTGGGTACAAACATGTCCTGAATTTGCGCTGGTCACTGATTCCACTTGCCAGCAAACAGGCTCTGGTGATGGTGCAACAGTAGCCATTTTCATCTGCTGACAAAGCCGTGACTCCTGTTGCTGAAATCCAAGCCCCTCCAAAGGCACTTCAAGTTCTTCTTCCTCTTTATTAATGAAACATAATTCACAGATTAACAGATATCCTGTTCTTTCCTAATCCTGAGTCCTTCTGCTGTTAGTTGTTGGAAGCTTTTTTTTTTATTTATTCTTTTTTTTTTTTTTTATCTTAACCCTTCCCCTATTTCTAAATTGTAACATGACTGAGTAAAATTAAATATTGGAAAGCTAAGACGGCAACCACAACTTTTTCATACTTGGTGCCAACAATTCAAACTCTTAAAAAATTGTTATTTAAAAAAGCGAAGAAAAAAAAATCTGGTGTGTGGCATTTCGTTATCTCCACACATCTGCAAGAAACAAATACATGCAACTGACCATTAACCTTTGGAGATGTGAGGGATGAATCATCCGTCACATACGCAAAGCAAAATCCAACACCCTTAATGATGAGCCAGCTGTGATCAATGGGTGCCTCTCTGATCTGCAACCACAGCTACAAGCTATATTGAACTGCAGCTTACCGGTAAGTAAGATTAATTAGTGTGAACATCCAGCAACAGGGCCAAATCTGTTTTTTTATGTAATCAATATGAAGCTATACTGAATGCCCACTTTTCAGTGATATGCCTACTGAACCTCTATAAATACATTAGTTGGTCTAGTATTCCCACCTTCTGCTATTCCAGAATTTGGGATGTTTACAACTCAGAATCCTAGTGTGTGAGCACAATCTCTTAATTACTTATCAGCTGTATCTGGTTTTTAAATTAATGCAGTGTTAAACCAGCTTCCTTACCCATTGGACTGCATATTGTACTTAAAAGGAGTAATTTTCACTGAACTACTGAGAGCCACTAATGACAGCCCTTTCTGTGAAGGGCAGACTGAAACAGCAGCTAGCAGTTCAAGGGTATGGGCACATAGACAAGGTTTTCTTCTCTGATAAAAATGAAGATATCCTTCAAAAACAAATGGCTGTCTAGGTAAAATTGAATTACCTTATATTTATACAGGGTAAGGTGTCCACAGGCAGCTATTGCAGACAAACAGATGCAACGTATCACAGCCTGATTTGCTCTAAAATTCTTATGTTCATACTCTAAATTAATTTAGGATTTTGACAGCATGTCTTAAAAAGGAGTATTTTTTTTTTTTCAACTTTTCCTCATTGGAAAAGTACTCTCCCCTCCTCCCCCCATGTGCTGAAAACACTTCTCCACCTTTGTCATTGTAGATAAGAACTTGAAATTTTTCATGGTAATACTTTCCTGTCCAAGAGTCCCCCTTGCAGAAAATGCTTAAGACAACACTACAGCTTAACAGCTTGGTAAAAGTCAAATCGATGTAGTTTGAAAGATGCAACTTCTAAAATCAATTAGATTTCTAGGGTTCTTGAACAATTTGTACAAAAAAAAAAAAAAGCTTCCCAAAGCAGGCTGTAAGTTCTTTTATCCACTAATTTTCATTGGTAAAATAAAAGAACCCATTATCTAAACTGGTAGCTGATAGCCAACACAAGCCTTAGGATAAATGAGTTTGCTTGCCAGAGAATTCTCCAAGTTCCCAGAAAGGAAAGGTCGCACACTACAGCGCAAATCACAGGCAGCTTCTTTTCTATGATGTTCCACTCACTATCAAGCACAAAATGGAAAGGTCTAATGCAGAAGAATAGTTCTGATTCTCAGCGCTTTCTTGCACATTTCTCTATGGATACTTCAAAATATAGCATTGGAAGTAGGAAAAAAATAGTTGCATCTGACCAAATCAGCTTAAAAGCAACACAGAAGGAAGTAGTTATACGACAGGAATATGGACTAGGAAAATAATAATTCACTGTTTCCCTGTTTGAGAAACAGAAGATAGCTGAAGGATCATTTTGTGTATTTGCCTGCCCTTTACATCAGACACACATATGATTTAACTGGATGCTGACAAGTACAAGGGACCATATGAAGAAGGATCAGCCCTAATACGGCCTGAAGCCAACATGCACACATCCCATTACACTGCGAGCATCTGACAATAAACTGTAGTTTAAACCCAGAAGACTCTCATACTGAAATGGCTACGAGACACTTGATCAAAAGATAGGAAGAAACATTACAGCAACATTTGAAGAAAAGCAAAATGCAAGTTACAATTTCAGACTACCCTGCAAGACAGTTAAGACATCAACTCTGTTTAGCTTACTCTAACAGAGTCTGAAACATCTAGGGTAAGTACTAACAGAACCTTATTTATCCACTTATTAACCAAGGATACTAATTAATTTAGCAGATACAATACTATATAAACTGAAAATCCTATAGCTTTAACTATACTGCTGACTGAGAACAGTTTTGTATGTACTTAACTGCTAAATTACACTGGGGACTTAACAGTTCACCATTCAGAATAAAAGCTTTGATTTGCATTATTGTTTAACGACTAAACTCTACCTCTTATGTTGATTATAATCTTTGTTTAATTACAAGATATATCATTGCTTAAGCTGATTTGCTGTGCTTTACTTCAACTAAATTATGCCCCACTGACAAAGCTCTTTTGAGCAGTGTATTTCTAGCTAGATGCTACAAGACAGATATAAGTCTACATTCGTTTATGAGGAACCAGCTTACTCACATGCATCTCCATCTTCCACATCGTATTTGTTTTTCTTACTTTTGAAGATGCAGATCTGTAGTGTAGCAAAATTAGATTTGAGTAAAATTGTGTGTCAGCCCTCTTTCATGTAGAAGTGAATGAAACGAAAGGGCAGGAGTTTGGCACACTAAGTGTGTATTTCTTTTATTGCACTTCTGGAAACAACACTTGTTAATATTCTATCAGGCTGCATCTTTCAGTACATGAGAATTAAGAGCCACTGTCTGTTAATCAATCCTTTGCTGTTAAGATGTTAAATACTGACTGAATTTTTCTCCCTGTTTGTGTCATAGACTTTATTCTTTTATGACTGAGCTTTTTTTTTTTTTGTAATAGTCACTTGAGTGGCATTATTTGTAAGTTAAAAATTTAAGTTAATGAGCAAAATTTTTTTTACATTATTGATCATGATAAGAACCGGTTATTTCAGGTATATATATCATCATTTGCACTATCAATACTTTAATATAGTGCACAGATATAATATCTTTTTTCATTACAGACAAAAAGGGCAAATCTCCTATTATTTGTCTAAAACAGATTTCTGAAGGGAGTATCTTGATATTTGTCTTGTGGACGATGCTGTTATAGCCCTGAACATAATGTCCTAGTTTTTCTAATAAAAACTTTCCCCAGGGAGGTAAAGACTCCACTAACTCATGAGCCACAATATTCTGCACAAGTGCAAGAGTACAAGAATATAACTACAGCATATTCTGAAGGTGTTTGGAAGCTCAGATTTAATCTCAGCTAACAAATCTTCTGGTAACACACAGTACTTGTACTGTTCTTGCAGGCTTTCAAACGTTAGCTCTACAAACCCAGTTTAAAATAAAATCAGTTTGTGAAGACGTAATATGCAAGTCACTTGTCTCCAGGCTGAAGATGGGACAGATACTGTACTCTGGAGATCTATTTAGCACTCTCACCTCATAACACAACACAAAAAAATAAGCATACTAAAAGACCCACAGATTTGCAATGCATATTAATATTTGTATCGAAAAGTTCATCTTCAATCGAGCTGAATTATAAGAATTTTTTTAGCCTTCCCTTTCCCAACAACTGTCTAAATATATATAAAATAGTATACACATAGAAAGAGGGACATCATACCTTTCAACATCTCCCTGCTTTAGTGAGGAAGAAACAAGCTGAAAACAATTCAATGCAACAACCTACTCCAGCTTTCCTCTCCAACCTCTTTCCACTTGTTGCCAGGGTAACCAGTGTTTGCAGATGCCTATAGCGGGCGCCTGGGTTCATGACTTCATCACAGTTAATATTCTGTCTCACCGTCTCTCTTTATACAGAGAAAACACTATATACATATGTCCACGCACCATAAACAGAGAGATTATACAACTCCTGCACCCATTTTTATACTAATAAGATAATTATTTGCTATCCTGATGGGTCTACGTCAAAAATATTCACTTGGCAATTTGCAGATGTGGAGAAAGTTTAAAAGCAGTGGTGCTGTAACAGCAAGCGGCGGCTCGGGTCTCTTGGCACTGCGCTTGTACTGAATCACTCAATTGCCCTGTGCTGTCAGGTATACGGAGACATTAATATTACACGGTTATAAGACATTTTAGCTGGAATTTCAAAAAATCCTTTAGTCATGCACTAAACCTATTCCATGACGACTGAAAGACATGCCCAGAAAATGTGACTGGCAGCTGGAAAAAATGTTTTCCAGTTGCTGAGGGAGGCAGTTTGAAGTATTAATGCACAGATACGTTAAAGGCTACAAGCAACTTACAGTGCCTGTACAAAACATCATTTCATTATAGGAAAAAGAAAGGAACTGAGCTTTGAACTCCAGGACAGAACACTAACATGATTTCAAAAGCGTATGCTTGGAGAAATGAACAGACGACAGCTTCAAGTGCTTAAATGAAGCAGTTGCACCACTTGCCTTCATCCCTCTGCAGAGCACCTTCCCCAGCAGTTCTGTGCATCAGACAAAAAGCCTGAAAATACATTACTATGATTTAGCAAATCTGTACTACCGTGCCTTCCAAGCACTTCAGAAGAGTAAGGACTGCTTTCTGTGTGCCTGCAGACACTGGGAAATACCCATTTTATTTGTCCCAGTAACAACTGGTTTACTTTGTATTTTAATGGCCACTCAGAGTACATGCAATTTTTCACAGAACTGTTACTTATTTACCATACAAGGTAGATCCCCCCCCCCCCCCCCCAGGTTGATGGAAATGGGACTGATCCACTGCTCCCTGACACAATGGAGTAAATCTCTTACCACATTTCCAAAGAATAGTGCTAATGTGTCAACGATTAATTTTCTGTATTCCATCTGCCTCACCCTCTGCCATGCTGGGAATTAATACAGCTTTTTTTTTCCCCATACAGCAGTTGCAAAAGCCATGGAAAGCTTGAATTTGAAGGAGCTCAGAGTTTCCTGATACACTGTAATGCAAGTCAACGGAAAGACTGTGCTGGAACACTGGTTGGTTCAGCAGAACACAGTTTGGTTAAGGATGCTGACCTACAGAAATAACAGCGGCATCAAACCTCAAACTGCATGCTGTATTTGCCATGAGGTACCATACCACAGCATGCAGTGAGACTAGTTAATTCCTAGTTCATCTAGGGATGCAGTAGGTATATTTGGTACCCTTTCTTTACCCTTTCCATTTTCTTTCTTTAAATTAATTCCCAGTATCCTACCATGAAATTTATTTCTAAAAAAAAAAAAGACCACTACAAAAGTCATAGATACCAAATTCAGGAAATTACATTCAAAGCTGACACACAAAGCCATGTGTTAAAAATTAAGCGTCAGAGTAATTTTGGAGGTGAAAAGCTGCAGAACACAAGCTCTATGGCCCCCTGAAATGAAAGAAATTCAAACAGTCTGCTGAACAGAAGTTCGCACTGTAGTAACACGGCATACTGCTATATTTATCACTAGGGTCCTGAACACAGAGAGTCTGCTATACAATTATATGAGACATGCTCCAAACTCTTTCCTAATGCTGAGGTCAGCTGTCACAGAACAACATTCACGCTAATGAAGCTTAAAACAGGTGGCTACTCTGAAAGTGCTTCCTGGAAATAGTCCCTGGCCCATACTAATTCCCAAGCTCCCAGGTCCCTGTAGGAGCCACGCTGGGGCACAGCCACTGGAGTTCCCAGGTCCAAAACCACTTCCTGCCACTATCAAGTTTCCTAGAGATGCGGGAAGCTGACCGGCATGTTGGTAAAGAAAAACCCTGAAGCTCAATACTAACTTTCTCTCTTTTTAAAAACAAAAGCAAACAAACAAACCAACCACAAAAAAAAAAAACCAGAAAAACAAACAAACAACCCTCCACACCCTTCATTAAAAAATTTATGGGCCTAGATCAAAAAGACAACAATTTTGTATGCAATTATATGAATTTTCATCGAAATGGCATTATAAAAACACAGCTAATTGATGGTTGTGTTTTCGTACTTGATTTAGTAAGAGCACATCAGTTGGAGAGCATCACACAGTAATACCTGTAGACAGTAAGTCACTCATTTGCAGTCTACTCCTTGCGAATTTTATATACTAGTTACCTAATGAAAGCTGTAAGACTTCCTTCCCTGTCAGTACTTCATCCTTCTTTGACCTGACAGCCAATTAAGCCCAATACAAATTAAGCAAAAACAGCTGTTAGAATAGAGTGGGGTTTCATGATATTCGTTCAAGAGATTTTTCTAAGAACTTTGTAAACTATGCAGTACCTGTGCAGGTGGCTTACAACTAGATCTCTCTTCAGTCTTCATTTGAGCAGCAGTGTATAAAAAAAATTATTCTGCTGGCAATCTAAAACTAGTGAAACTGAAACACGTTGTAACAATACAGCATCATCACCACCTTCTTTTATAAATCTTTGTGGTCTCCAGAAGACATGTTCTGCTAATGTATCTATGTATTAACATACATGTTAATGTATGTATAGATGGATATCTACCCACAGGACAGCGCTTTCCCGGGATTTTCAGGGGGATCCAGGAGTGCCTATTTGACCACAGCCCTTGCCCAGCGCACACTACGCCCCTGGCTACTTACCGTCACCTCACAGGCCACGATTTGGAAGCTGCTGTTCCTGTCCTATTCTTACTAATTTAGCATGGGCACATAAAACCAGCAACAGTTTTAATTTCAAAGGATTTTCCGCACAGTTTTGGACTGAATAAATAAAACAAAAAAATTTGAAGGGTTAAGATCAGAAACAGACACCCAGTGCACTGAAAAACTTTTCTAGAATGAATTTGTTGTAATAGAAACTAAATCAGCGTACTTCCAAAGGAAAGAGGAAAAGACACGGCTGGCTGGTACTGTCTGAGCACTAGGCAAAAGGGAATTAAGAAGTCATTCACAAACAGGAAACCCCCTGCTGACATTCAGTGGTGAAGTTGTTTTCAGACTGCACCCATTGTGAAAAATAAAAAGCTTCACGAAAAGGAAGGATCAGACAGGAAGAAGTGAGAATACCAATGCCAACACAGGAGGCAGATGCAGAAATAGATTAGAAAGAGCGAATGGAGAGTTAGTCCAAGGCTTCCTAGCTATTTCTATTAGCAACTTTGCAGTCACTAACAGGTGGAAAGGAGCTTTTCTACCCCAGGGTGCTACAAAAGGCGTGGGGTTACATGTATTTAGAGTTTTTAAAGCCTTAGAGGAATTCAGCCTTGGGAACTGAGGAAGAAAGCTATCGAAAACCAGAATAAGTCAACATGGGAAATGAAGAAGAAAGTTGTGAAAGGCAAGTTGCCTACAAGTGACAAGAACACCGAGTCAGAGGACATGCACATGAGAAAGAACCCTATGCCAGGTAACTGCTGGAAGAACAACATGATATGAAGGCTCACGTGAGGCCACAGGTCCACGGCCAGTCTAACCTTTGCGTTTCAGCTTTTTTGAGCCATCTGTTGAGATCAACTCTGTACTCTAAACCACGATATTGAATTCAGCAGAAAAAACAAGAGAAGAGACTGATCATTGTTAGGAGGGCTGAACGTTACTACTTCAGGTCCTTTAAAAAGAAAACGGAAAGTTTGAATTGAATTCCACAGTTAAAATAAGGTAAAATAAGGTTAAATAAAGTTAAAACAATTTAACTTCATTGCTTGCTATAACCATACTACTGTTTACCTTTCCATTCAACCTTCTTCACCAGCATTTATTTCTTATGCTCCTCAAAGTCTAAAAGTTCTACAGGTTGAAATGCACTTACACCTCTATCTGTCCTTCTGTGCCTATACAACAAACATCTGAAATTATGGCAGGATATTTACATGGCTTATGGGCTGCAAATTCCCTGCACACTACAGAAAGAAATTCAGAGAAGGAACTCAATCAGTTCTAAGTTTGGACAGCTGTCATATCATGACCCTCCCGCCTCTTGTTTTTATATTGAAATGTTTAGCGCTTGAATGGACACGAATTTAACGGAGGGAGGTGATTTTTTTTTTTTGAATTTACTTTTCTAACCATAATTTATATTCCAATTTGCTGAATAGCTGGTTTTAAGCAAAACACATAATATTAAATAATTCCAAGTCCACAAACCTTCTCTTGGTATGAAAAGTCAGCTGTGCATGTTTTCCTGTCCATTCCTTATAAGAATCATTGTTTGGATAAGGACAACGAAGCCAAAGAAAACGTCAAGATTTTTCAGCGATTTAGAACAGCACAAGAATGGAGCAGTGTGACACACTGGAGAGGGTTTAACTTAATTGTTCGATTTTAGTTTCCCCAGAAAACATTGCAGGCTGAGCCAAAAAGGCTAATAGTTCCATATACATCTATGCCTACATGTAGGAAGCTCTCATGTTGAAGCTACCACTACCATTACTTTGCTGCTGCATTTCATCATGTTGTATTCCGCACTAGTTAGTCATACCAGAAACAAAATCTCACTAAAACATTCACATAAGAAAAGAGTAGCAACTTTGCTTTTAAAGCCATTCCTCTTCTGGGTGAAGCCACAGAAAATGATAGCAGCTAATCCTCTGTGACATGGAATACTCTCACATGAACAAACAGATACAGGAGGAGGTTACAAAAAATGACAGAGATGAAAGAGGAAAACAGATTTCTCTGAAAATAGGAGGAATTTTTTTTTTTTTTTAAACAGAAACAGACCTAATGAGAGGCAGATGAAAAAGGAGTAAAACAGAATTATAAATAATTCTTTCTAAAGGAGGTGGGCGCAAAGGTAGGAGAATTAAAAAGAAAAGGAAAGGACAGAGCAGTAATTGGTGTCTCTCTCTGCTAGAGAAATGACCTGTCAGGTAGGACTGATAGCCAGAAAGCCAGATACAACACACACACTCAAGCACTGGAATGAGAGCTTTGCAGAGAGAGCCTCTTGATCTTCAGACACATGGTTTCAGGGTTATAATTTTGGCAGCTAGCCCTTCCATCTCCCTCAACCAAGATGGTTTACAGAAAGCATAAAAGACGAAAGAACAATATGAAACTTCACCACACTAACAAAGCCTAGGAAGTCAAAAGATTAAAATAAACGTTCTAATCACTGCAAGGTGGCCTGGGAAATTGCAGAGAGGAAAGCATGTCAGAAATGCTCATGAGTTTTGCTTGAAAACTGAAAGAATCTGTGAGCTCTTATCTGCACTGTCATTCCTACCAGTCTCCTTAACAAACGCACAGCAACTTCATAAACTAGAGGATTTTTTTTTCCCCTGTTGTCTAGGCACAAACCTGAATTACTCCCTGCTGAACGAGCCTGCCAAGACATCTTATGACACTGTGCAAGTCCATTCTTTAGCTTCATAAGGACAACAACAAATGTGGTTTACACACTGACTCAGCCATTCCCCTCCTTATCATCCCCCTTTCCCTTCTTCCCCTCCCAAGACAACCTCTTCTAGTTTTATGAAAAAGGAAAATGAGATGATTACAACGCAGCTCCTAATATTGAACGTTAAATTTCAATTCTGTCCTGTACTCAGAGATTAGCAAATTGGGAAAACTGATTTCTCCCTAGTTTGCTCTTTGTTGCCAATGAATTCAGACTGTGCATTTAGATGCCAAGGCTGATTACATAAGGAAGTATACGGATAAAAGTCACAATATGAGTTTACTTTAACAAAACATCTAGACTAGATCATAGCCTACTCATTATTAATTAATATTATGCATCATTAAGTCTCACAAATCTAGGCACTATTTCCACCGTATTCTCATCTATCTGTCACTTTCCCCAAAAGCTGTATGTTTGTGGTTCATTCATAGCTTTATCTGGGTTCCTATTAATTCATCTACGGCATTTTACGTGTAGTTTTAAGGTTCAAGTTTGTGAGCAGATGGAGTGAGCACAAGCAGTAGCAGAAGCTTTTTCAGACAGTGTTCCTGCTGAAGTTGCAACAAAGTACAAACTATAACAGGTGCTCTGCCACCTTAACATGCACAGTGTCCCACAAATAAGCACAGCCATGTCTTTGGGCACCCAAGATAAGTCTAAATCTGGGTCTAATCTTACTTCTTCCTCAAAGAGGATCGGTATTGCCTTGCACAGTGATTTTGACTACCGCTAACAATGCCAGCCTGCCATGACAGCAGGAAAGAAAAAGACAGCATTCTCATTCAACTCTTGCCTCACCCAGACAATCTGTATAGGACCAAATATATAACACAGTCCTAAACAAATCACATGACCTGGCTACAGAACAAATAACATTTGTTTTGCTTCTTCAATCCTTTTCTGTACTCTAACCTTGCACATAACCATACTCAGGACTATAAATATATTTCCAACATTCCAGTCCTGCCAGATGCCTCTTTTCTCAAATGTGAAACATAATGGTGATGATACACTAACTTTATGAGCCATGCAGAAGCTTGGAATTTTCACAGTATTATGTATCTCCACACACATATACATGGCTGCGATATCTATGCATCTAATTATGTTAATCAGGCACTTATAAGTCAGATTTAGGCTATTCACCAGTTTACTTCAATTGCTATCACTTCCAACTTCTAAAACATTTGAGGTATTTTAAAGAACTGTATCTTCATCTCTCTGGAGAAAAAAGAACAAACTTTTTTATGCCACTCAGACTTAAATGATCTATTTCAAACATGACTGTATTTTTAGGCTGCTATTCCATGATTTCACATGCAAGTTACATGCAAGTGCTCACTAGAAGATCTCTACTCTATCCTGGTAATTAGGGTATGTATTACTTTTATACATGTCGTTAAACAAAACCTCTGTTTGTGTATGGTCTGGTGACCAGAAAATGGGACAGAATCAAAACTCGGGCACTGACTCACCATGTGGCCTTGACAAACTGATTAGAGAGGGCCATGATGTTCTGTCTCCCTGAGACTTACCACGTGCAAGATCACTCATGCTGGGAGCAGTCTCTGCATTTTGACTCCGGAGATGCTCAGTGTCCCTGTGTGACTCCTGGGATGGAGGCACTGAAGAAGATGCTGAAGAGGAGGAGGATGAAGAAGAAGAGGCCGGTTTGGATTTGGAATGAAGATCATTCAGTCTCAGGAGATTTTCAGGAGTCACAGTGTCTGGATTCACTGGGGCAGGATGCAGTGTGGCTGGTGTTACTGGGAAGAAGCTCTCTCTGTTGTCCTTCATATGCTTTGGGGTTGTGGGTGTTTCTGCCGTGGACTGCGTAAAACAAAAAAGGGAAGGCAGAGACAGTGAGAAAATACATGCCAGTTATTCTGCATATGCTACCTGTTTCAGTGACAACTGCAGGCCATACAACTTTTTGTAGACAGAAAACACTCTAAAGTGAACACAAAATCAATCATTATTATAGAGAAATCTTTCTCCTTCATAAATTATTTTTCTGTTCCTTACAGTCTTACTTATCAAACTAGCCCTTGAACATTTATTCATATTCACATTTATAACGTGTTATTTAACAAATCCCTCACAACATAACATACTTTCCTGAACTCCGTCATTAAGCATGAATAACAAACTCTTATGAACAGAAATGAATTTAATTCGAAAACATGTTGACAAACTCTTGGCCTGAACAAACAGATCCACAGTGCTTTAAGAGAACTTGCAAATTATTAGAAGAAATTATTCTTAGTGGATGATATGAGAAGAAATGGAGAAAACAGAAAAATGTATTTGCTGGAAAATAAACGAATAGCCTAATCCGAAATCATAAATCCCCAATAACTGCAGAACTGAATAACATTAGTGCCCAATTTTGAACAACACTCTGGAAATTTGTTGCCTTTGTAGAAGTTAACAATGGCACCAAGAGCGACACTTCTCCAAAGCAGAGCTAAGGATTTAATGCAGTGCTATTAGTTTCGTAGACAGAAGAGTAACAAAAATTCACCAAAGAAGGGAATAAAAGCACACATAAAATGAGTATCTTTATAATTTTTAATCAGTAATCAAATAAAGTATTCTTGCCTGTGAGGCCACAGGATGCTTTTATTTCATGTTCTTCACAGTCTTCATTTAATGGAGACTTATTGTACCATAAAAGATACGGTTGAACGGAATCTCAGCTGTTTAATTTTCTCATACCTCTACCATGAATGAAGAAAGTCATTTTAACCATGGTGATAGAGTATATGAGTGTTTGGAATAGAAATAAAGAATTCTGCCGTCAGATGCAAAACCAAACTGGGGCCTAATGTCCTAGATGACCAAAGTTTTATCACAATGCCTGAAAGACTCAGCAAAATTTCAGTTACAGAATATAGTACGCTTCAGGCGGAGAAATTACATCTTTAAAATTCAAAGGTGGAAAGTATACAAACACGTCTAAAAATATATGGTGCAATGTATTTTTAAAGTTCCTGAACTGGATTATTAATCTCTAAAAAGCATACGATTAAAATCTGCAAGATTTTATGTGCACACAAAAAATAAAACATAGCAGATATATTCATAACAGTTGCTATACAGGATCAAATAAGGTCTATTCTACCACTGAAAATAGCAAGTTTCTGATGTATAAAGCATCAGTTCCAAAACTAAAGGTCTAAAGATGTGCAAATAGCATCACATAAACCTGAGGGAAATTAAACTGCAGAAGAAAGCCTTATGCCAGAAGTGAGATCACTAGAGGAAATGTTCTCAGCTGTGATTTAGAGGGAAAATCCTTCACACCCATGCACTTCATTAACTCACATAACACATTATGTAGAACCTGAAATTTTTATGCTTATATTGTACCCATTTTTTTTTCCAGCAGAGATATATGAGGGTACTACTAGTTAGTTACTCATTTGTTAAAAATACATCTGCATCTCAAACCGCTTTTCTATAAAAATACACAGCTATTACCAGAGACAGAAAGAGGATATTTGAAAAGTAACTCAGCAAGACTGGGATGGTACTCAGAAGAAAAATGATTACTGAGAGAAGGAACACAGCACCATGTAGTAACGCCTGCTGGAAGGGATCTCTGGTCCAACTCCCTGCTCAAAGCAAAGCTGACTTCAAAGTTAGATCAGGTTACTCGGGGCTTGTGTCCAACCTAGTTCCATGTACTTCCACGGATGGAGGTTCCACAACCTCTCCAGGCCCCCGTTCCAGTGCTTTACCACCTTCACACTGAACACTTTTTTTCCTACCGCCTCATCCAACTTTCTCTTGCTACAACTTGTAACTGGTGCCTCTCATCTGGCTCCTTCCTCTCTGCTGAAGACAGCACTTCAATACCCCCCCATCCCTGCACAGTCTGGTCTCCAGGATGAAGCAACCCAGCTCTGACTCCATTGCTATAAGGGCACACTGTTGACCCAAGATCAACTTCTTGTCCACCAGGACCCCAAGTCTGGTTTGGCAGAGCTGCTCCCCAGCCAGTTACGTTGCACAGGGGTCATTCTGCCCCAGTTACAGGACTCCGAATTTCTTTTTTGAGCCTTCAGGTAGCTCCTGTCGATGCAATCCTCCAGTATACTGAAGGTCCTCTGAACAGTAAGCCCTATTCTCCACCTTATTGACAATGCCCTCCAAGCTGGTGTCATTCATGAACTCCCTAAGGGTTCACTTTATCCCATCATCCAGGGCATTAGAGAGGATGCTGCCCCAGAATGCGTCTCTGAGGAATGCCACTGGGAACTGGCTGCTGGGTAGAAGCCCAGTGGTTGGCCACCACATGTTTAACTAGGCAACGGAGGCAACAACAAACACCAAAGAGAAGAAGGCCTTCTTGTAAGCTGTAGATGAGCAAGCACACAAGGAAAAAGTTTTGAGACTGAAACAACCCTTATTGGTATACATAGATGGAACAAATTCATATTTAATTTCTCTCAAAATAAGGATGTGCTATCAGGACCAAAAAAAATAATCGATTTTGATATTTAATTGGCTCCTCCAAGTGAAGTTGCAGTTTGGGCAAGGTTTTTTTTTTTTCCTCATAGAAAATCAACTTGCCTCACAAAGACAGTAAAATTTTAATTGCGCAAAAGAGTAAAATTGAAATTAATTTGTTTGTCTCAGTAAAACCATGACTAATTCAGTCAAAAAGTATAGCCTCATACTAAAGAGAAAAGCAGTCCATCGCTTCCATAAATATCTGCTATCTTACCTCCTGTTCTTTAAAATATCTAGTAAAAATATTCTTTGTTATGAAGTCTGTATAAAGCCAAAATTCAAATGAATAATTATCATGCATGGTTGCTGTGTGGATTATGACTATTTCTAACTTATACACCCTAAAGGGGTCCAAAGCAGTCTCCTCATTTGCTCAAACCTTGACTACTTCAACATACTCCCCTCAGAGATTATTCAGCTTCGGGGAGCCTATGAACAAACCCTTCTCACGCTGAAAGTGGATGTAAATAAAGTAAAGAAAATGCAGGAAAACATGCACTGTGACAGCCTTCCACTAGGAAAAGCAGTAGTAACAACACAAGAACTTTTTCAGAGATGTTAGTGGACAACACAGCTCCCTACAATTTCCCAGTGAGGCACTTCAGTAATGAGACACCAGCAATAAATAAATAAATAAAACCGGGCATTAAGATAAGTCATGAGAAAATTGTACTTGATAGACTATCTGCGAAGTCATGAGCTGAGAACTTGATCAAGGTTTTATTTTTGCCTTGTTGTTTTCAAAACATGTTCAGAAAAACAAATAAATCCTACAGGAACCTTACTACACCGCCTCTGGAACAGTTTGCTGCTCTGTGGCTGTGGGAAAAAGTAGCGATCAAATGTTCCATAAAACGGGAAAGTGACAGTTTTCCAACAGAAGTTTCCTAATGAAAGATGCTGGCACTGTAACTGTTACATAACATTTGGTGGTGGTGGTGGTTTTTTAAATTAGGTTCATCTCTGCGTTTGGTATCCTGGTGGCACTGAAGTCGGAACCCACCAAACCAAAAGGTACGGCTTCTCAAAGGAACACCAGCCCAGAAGCTGCCACACGAACCGGCTGAATGATATGCCAGCCATGTTCTACATTACCACTCCAGCTTCGGTTCAACATTGTTTTAATTATACTAGGTCTTTTCATATCTTTTTTTTTAATCTTAATCTCTCTATAGCAGTATTTGAAATAAATCTCCTCTGGAAGTTTTCTCCAGAGTACATTAAAACAGCAGTATCCATTATCCATAACCCAGATTCTGAGGAACCTTCTATTTCCTGAGATTACCATTTTATACACGGAGCATAACGAACTTTATATACATCTAACTGAACTGCATTCTAGCCTCACGAAATCCTCCATTTACGCAAATGCATCTGGGACTTAATGCCCTGTTTTACACAGGCAGCCATATTCCAGCAATACTTTCATACACAAAAAGCAACATTATTATGGACCAAGAAAGATAAGGTAATAGGATGAAAAACACAGACAGACAAACTGAAAGATAAAAAGTGACTTTTCTTTCCTACATGTTCACTTAATGATTGCTTTCAGCAGCAGACAGAAGGAGGAGAGCTGTTAATTATATCAAGAATACACCTCCAGGATAGAGTGAGAGGGGGATGCCATGGCAACTGGCAAATGCAACACTGAACAAAATGGTCACCCTTTGGTAGGAGCGAGACCATAAAAACGCTTGTCCTCTTGTCCCCTCAATCCTCACCTCCTCCTTCCCCCTCCTTTGTCATCTTTGCTGCATTAATAAAGCATGTAGATAACTCAGGAAAAACAACTTTCTCTGTAAGCAGTCTCTGACGTCTTGATGTGCAGGAAGAAAGGATGAAAATTAGCAGCACGTGGGTGGAACTAAGGGGGGGAAACACATGAGGTAGAACTAGAGATTATTATTTTCTAATTATTTAATATTTGACTTATCTCCTCCCATCCCCAGCAAAGTGCTTTTACAGAACGCTTTTAGCTCTGTTTCTTGAACAGCTTGCTGGTTTTTTTTTTTTTTTATTAAAGCGAGAATTTGAGAAGAAAATGCTCTAGACGTTCAAGGCAGTTCAAACAAGTCACTCTCAAGTTTCCTCCCTGAAGAAAATAGTCTGAAAGACTCTAACTGCAATAGTGACTGCATTCCACAGCAGAAGGGGAAAAATCCACTGAAGTGCCCTCTAGCTTCACGCACGGAAGACAATCTTTTTTCTGTTCCAAATAAAACACCACATTCACTGTAAGGTCTAACACAGAGACTGTAACACCACTAGACTGATGCTCAAGAGTCCATCTGAGTACTTTGCTTTTGAGGTTGCGCATGGTTCCAGCTACAGACTCCATACAGCAAGCCCATTTCCTGCATTTCCCTAAAACTCTTCACTACTGGGCTGCAGCTGAAGATCACCCATTGCCAGCACTGGGGAGAGTCACACACTGGCAAAAGAAGAAAACAAGACCCCCGTTATCTGGTTTGGAACTAGAGAAGGGCAGGAGCAGCAGCGCTAAAACGCTGCCTTTCCTCAACAAATACTCATCTTCTGTTACAGAGGTAGCAAAATTTTATAAAAGCAAAGACCACGCTGGCAGCCTGCCAGGAGCCCGAAGACATGGCTGATTTGCATAACCTGATTGTGCCTTTGTGTTTATAACAAAATTTACTTGTTTTGATCCTAGTGGCAGCTTCTTCACGAAGCGTCATGTTTAATTAGATCTGACATTAAAAATTGCTGAAGAGTTTTGACTGCAGGTTTAGAAAGGGAAATCAAGGAGAGCACTCAGAGCTTGGCACCAGTAAGTGCGACAAGGTGATCACACTGCTGTTGCTTCGGAAGAGGTGAGCAGAGCTGTGGGCGAAAGGGAGAATTTTATCCATAAGAACAGTGCGTGGAGAGCTCGAGGTTCTGCAGCTGGAGCAGGAAAGGGGGAGCTGAAATTTTCTTTTCTCTCTCTCACTCTTCAGGGATTGAGCTGGTCCCAGAGCAAGGATTTTTTGGCTAAGGCAGCAGCGAGTCTTAAATAACTCAGCAATGCTGAAATACTCCCTTCTCATGACATTCAGATGATATACTATATTGTGAGGAGCCAACAGAAGTTTTCAGCTGCTACAACGCTATCCATTACTAGGACTTTCTACATGCAGTTTCATGTTCTCAAGGGTCACGGCACAGGACTAGAGACTTAGTGGCATTTTGGAACTTTGCCTTTGAACACTATTTACTGTATTTTTAGATGTTAAATCTAGCCCTATGTGCAATGCTGACGTCTGCAATGTTTTAAAGCTGTTTGTTTTGCATAAATTCAGTTCTCAGGACTGGTGATACACAGTGTACCCTAACACATGACCACAGAAGTTTTACCTGTCCTCTTCAGACTACCTGTCACAACAGTTCAACAGTGATGAAAGCTGTAATTTTAGTATTAAGGCACTCAATATTAAGCTTGCAGCAATAAAAATACCTTTTCAAATTGCAAGCCAAGGAAACAAACAAAAAAAAAAGGTGTGTTCTTAAATCGAAGTATCTCCACTTGCATTAATGGAATACGCTGTGTACTATGAAGCTTCACCCTAGCTTGTGCTGCAATAACTTTCCCATACAGACACGTCTTTAACAGCACCACAGACAGCATGATTACACATAAAATGTGGCATTTAATATGACCAACCTCAGGTAATCAGTGGAAAGACTTATTAGAAATTTCCCAATTATCTAGAAGCTTCACAACCGCTTTCTGCTAGCATGTCCCCTCCTTGGTCCTCCGAACAACACATTTAAGCATAACGCTATGTCAAGGTCAACTGAGTCTGCCTCAATCTTTCCTTCTCCCTCACCAAGGCCTCCTAGGTATTCAGTTTCCAGGGACCATTAATTTCATATGAAAATCATAGTTGGCGAGACTAAAAATATATCTCATAACTCAGAGCAATAGCTGACTGCTCTCAGGATCTCTGCAAATCTTTTTAATAACTTTCTCAGACTGAGAAAATCGAGAAAAAAGAACAAGCGTTCTTCAGAACGCTGTTTGACCATGAACTGAATTAATTTCTCCTGTAACTTCAGTAAGTTAAATACTAACGACAGTGACCACTACTGGATTGCGATTTCAAAACATTTTAAACGTGCGTCTATCAAAAATCTTGCTTACAATAAGAACTTAAATGGAAACGCACAAAAAGGAGAATGATTTTCAGTCATACCTGCTCTCCAGCCCAGCGTGCTGCATGGCCACACAAACGCCTGTGCCAGCACCAAGGAATGTACATATACACCACGGCACAGGAAGCAGCAGCCACCGAGGAATCAGGCTTACTTCTTCTAGCAGCAGTTCTCGTTTAAAAGTGCTGATTTAACTATGCTATGTTCTTACACTATGATTCACTATCATGTCTCCTGGAGGTATTACTGTAAACAACAACAAAAAAACAGGAAACCCCGACATCATCACAACTCATAAGTTCAGCCAGAACTACTTACTTTCTTCCCTCAGATAAAAAGAGCCCATCAGGTGAGAGTAGAAGAAATATATTTCAGTAAGTGGACAAAACCCAATTTCCCCCCTAACAAAACGAAATTCTGGCCACCCCTGTCAACCAAAGAAACTTCTGGAACTGCAAAATGAAACTCAGTGATTGCTTACAGTCTACACCATATGCGAGGTAAAACAAAAAAGTGGAATGGAACATTTAGTTTTTTCTCTATTCTTCCTCTCGTTCAGCTCCTACTCAAGGACGTAGTTGTACGTCACTACGTCATCCCTGCTGCTGCTTCTCTTTCAGATCAAGATCTGCACGGTGCACAGGCTGAGAAGGACTATGCACCTGCCCAAACAGAGCCTATGCTACCACTCTCCAAACTCTCCCAGTTGCAGGACTACTCCCTCCATGACTTTACTAGCCTAAACAACTCAATGTCTTTGCGGTCACAACCCCACTCCCGATGGGTTGTTACTTGGGGTCGTACACCCTTCTCTGGAAGTTGCCACAGTCCAAACTAAATTTAAGTAGTCTCTGGAACTTTACTTTCTTACTTTTAAAAACAGTGCAATAGGCTAAAGAGGACAAGGCCAATACTATAAAATGGGATTATTTAAGAAGACATTTGGTTAAATCCTCAGCATACGTTAGTTTAGTCACACAAAGTCTCAGCAACAACAAGAGCAGCTAAATATACAAACGGCAAAACTGAATTCTCTCAAGGGCTGATTATTATACTATCCTAACAGATAAAATGGTATGTATGTGTTCACTGGGTAATCTCCTGCAACAGTGAAAACTGACCAGATCATGTTGCTCTTGTCCTCTTAACACTGAGGATATAACAACAAAGAAAAACAACAGCATTAATATCAGTGTTTAAGAATGTCACATCACCATTCTCCAGATTCTGAACCAAAATGTGAAGTTGACAAAAAAGCTTAGCCTTATTTTTGATTGCATTACTTTTTTGAATTATTATTATTTGGAATTATTAGTATTATTTGGAATACTGAAAGAAATCTCCCAGCAACTTACACTGAAGACAGTTTTATATCAATTATGAGCATCTTGTCTGTTTATACTACTCCGTGCACGAAGATGGTAAAGGATTTTCCTTTTTATTAAAAACAAAAAAACCTGCACACATTTTATTCTTTTTTTACACTTCACATTAGATAGTGTTATAAGCTCAAACTTTTCTTCATCATTATGGTTTAACAATAAATACTTACTACAGTAACATTTAACCTAGCCTAATACAAACACAGCAAAAATTATTCTTAAAATTAAATCCTCGCCCCCTTCTTCCCCGAATATGGTAATATAAATGGATTAGTATCTACTGTATTTACTAGCAGCTTTTTCAAACTTACAGGTCTCTCTTTGGTAGCCTCTTTGAATGACCATTTTGGGTCTTCATCTGCTTCTGGATCAGACATCAAAAACTCAAAGCCCCCACTAGCAGGATTTGGTAAAGCAAAAATGTATTCGCTACGCGAAAATATCAATTACTCCTAAAACTAAGTTTGCATGGCTGTTTAACAGAAAAGCTTCTTCACCACACACGAGTAGACATAGGTACATCTTTCTGTTAAAGGTATTACGGTCTAAGCACAAGCATACTGTTCAGCATCCTGTAAAGACGTTAAGCAATACCTGAACTGCGAACAGCAACCACGTGCATAAACGACCCCTTTCTGAAATGGAGTCTTCTGTCCCCTGACATGAGAAGGGTACGTTGCCACCCCACACAAGATCTCATGACTAAATACCTAAATTAGTTTCTTCGTTGATGTGTCATTTTTCAATAGAGAAAACTTCCATTTTAACAATTCTCCAGCAGCACATGAACTTATCGTGGCAAAGTTTTGTACCACCATCCCTTTCTGCCTCCTTCAAAGCTGGGAGCCAACCTTTACGAGGCACTTCCCCATACATTAAGCTCACTCTGTAGAAGAGGATGCTAGAGTCCCATTGGCCTAACACGTGTTAACACTGCCTCAGTCACGAAGACCGCAGAGGAATTCTGAAATGAAGTGAAAGTGTCACAGTATTGTCAAGCTATTAAAAAGATTAGATCTCATCACAAAAGTATAATAACCCACTTCATCAAATTCCATTTACTGATTGCTGTATTGTTTCCTGCTTATGCCTGAAGAGGCATATAAAAAGATTTCAACAGAGTTGTTAAATATTTAGGTTAAAAACTTTGACTGGTCTGGAAAGACTGCTGAAAAGCCATAAATCAAATATCTCCTAATTTACCAGGAAGTGAAAACTTTCATGAAGAAACCATATACTGTCTGGAACTGTAAACTACAACAACCAGCAGAGGAAGACATACATCAAGGTGGGTTTTGTGTTCACTTTTTTTTTTTTTGGCTGGCAATTCCTTGGGATAAGCGACTGAAGAACCACAGGCCCTGTAAACCTACTCAAACTATCCAATAACAAAGCACTTCTCTGGCATACAGCAGCTTTATGTATGACATCATTTGTTTACTGAAGGCAAATGCTTGCCAATTTTAAATAAAACAGGATCCAGTCTGTTGAAAACAGACAGATGTCTACAAGAGCAGCGGCTATTCCTGTGTCTCCACACTAATTCACTGTGTTATACTAGCAACAGTAGGACAGCCTCACACCGTTAAGATCTGCTAGAAAGAGACGAAAATGAGACTGCAGTATGTGATAATCTCATTAGTTGGGACTGCTTCCTAAAAGGGAATGCTTACAAGCTTCAAAGTGCATCACATTAAGAGGTATGTTTTATTTCAAGCGATTTAACAGGAAACCTCATTGCCTCCAGTGCAGTTAAATACTAGCTCACCTACTGTATCTATTTCAAGATTAGTTTGTGTGCAGGTTTTTCACCATGCTAACATTTTGCTACATGCCTGAGGAACTGTTGACTTTGCTGGAAGAGCTGGCATAGCAATCACATACCCAGAACCGTCATGAAGGCCCAGGAAGGAACTTGGCTGATACATGTCACTTCATCGAGTAGTTTTTGAAAAGGTGAATACATCCAAAAAGCAAACAGTAACATTACCTTTTAAAGAAGCTTATTAGCAAATTCCTTTTATTATAAAGTCATAAATTACAGTGCAATGTCTCCTGTTTTTTCCCCAAGATAAATTAAGACTGAAAAACATCTTAATAGAGAAATCTTGGCTTAGAATGTTAACAACAAAAGAATTGTTAAATACCAGACTACAAGCAAAGAAAGATTTCCACTACAATACTTCCCCTGACATTTCTGTTCATTTCTACAGTTCAATGGAAAAATGTTACTGGCTTCCTGAGGGGCAAAAACTGGAGAAAAATGTTATTTCCATGAAAGTCTTTATGAAGAAAAACTCCCTTTACTCTTACATCCTCTTCTGTTGTTCTGCTAGAAGATGCACTGTCTAAATGCACATTTTAACTAGATGTTAGGTAATTTTTACCACAGTATTAACAACTAGGAACCTTTATGGATACTCAAGCCGAGACTTTCTACATAGTATAGGGAAAAATATATGTTGGCACATCTCCTGACAAATAAAATTGACACCATTTCAGGAAGAAATTTAGTATGCAGGTCATCTTGTACAGAACAAATGCTGTATAATATAGTCTGCTCTGAAGGTTTGAACTTCCTCTCCCCTCCTTGACAAGGCAATAATCACTAGTACAACAATATTCATCAGAATCAGATGAGGAGAACAAGTACCTCGAGATTTAAGAGAATGGTGCATGAAAATACAAGGTTGAAGCTCCAATGGAAGGCACATATATTAAATGAAAACAAACAAAAAAAGATTCTGAAGGGTTTCAGATATTTCACAGAAGACATGGAAATATCTGGTTTTCCTGGTGTTGCAGAATAGACAAGTCTAAACCTTGCTGCAGGAGCTGACCTACAGCCTGAACTTTCTGCAGCTCTACTAAGTAGAAAAACCTAAAAGGCAGGCCCCTAACTCTATATGATAAAGAAGGTTCACCTTGCAAGTTCTTCTTCCTATTAACCAGCATCTCTAACGCTGTTGTGCTTTAGTTCTGGAGATGCATTTGTCATGTACACTAACACACTGAAGGAAGGACCAGGAAACGTACACTATTTGAGGCTAAATTGAATAGATTTAAAGAACAGAGGCAGTGTGCTGGTGATGGATATCAGATTTGCTTATAAACTAGAAGAATTATCTGAAAGTTTAAGAAACGTATTTGTTTTGAAAGACAGGTGAATTAGGTATTCAAACCCATTTCACATTAAGACAATATTTAAATTGCTAACATCAGAGATGTGTCTCCTCAAAAGGTTATGTTTTTGCTAAGCAGAGACAGCTGTACTTTACAGAAGAAATGCCTCAGCCATATTCCAAGAATGAAAGAGAGAAAGTCTCAAAGACTTTTATTGTCCTTCCATTTTTACAAAAATTAGCACATAGGCAAGGGGGAAGAACCAAGCAATGGAGAAGCAGGCAGTTCTCCCCCTCCCTACAACCACAACACTTTTTTTTCTGGTAATTGGCAAGCTGTGATGCATTATATGGATAACTCCAGCCCAGCCATAGCATGTACTTCTCCTCATACACTTCTACTGGATAAGACACACGATGGGAAGATGAAGTTAGAGGAGATGATGGGAATATGTAATATTAGGCAAAATGAATCACCACTCAACACGCTATTGATTCACTTCAGCTTTCTTCTTGGCTTTAGTTCCCATTAAAGACTGATAATAATCATCCCTTTAAAGCTCTATAGTTGTTTGCTGGAGAAACCCAGAAACTACAAGCTAATACAAACTGAGTAATGTAAAAGAGCTAAAATCAGAGTTATCGATGCAAGTTGAGAGAAAAGATATTTGCTACCTCTGGAGCAGGATGCAACGTCAGCAAGAGAAGAGCTGATGAGGTTGTTAGCCCCTCAGGGATCAGAGAGAAGTAATTACCACCCATGAAGTGCTGAGGAATGATGTGGACATTCAGAAAATCATAGTGTGCCGTAAATATTTCAATTTTAAGATTATTTGGTGCTTTCGTAAAAGCTTTTGGGCACACAAACTCACCTTCAAGCAAGACAAATAGTAGCAATGACCCTAACAAAAGTGATGAGCTCCCTCCAGAAATGTGGCCCCACTTATCCTTAGACAACAACACCACAAAAAGTAGGTACTTCTAATTTCTGCAAACACTCAGCCACAGACTTGACTTTACAGACAATATAATAAAAGCATGTTACAAGTAACCAGGGACTTCACAGAGCTTACCTGTTTCTGTGCTGATGCTCCCATATGCACCTGGCAAAACTTGACTGCCTGTTCAAGTGCTACTTCTTCATCCACCTGAATAGAGAATCACAATTAATGAAGTCATAATTACTTAGATCATCTATAAATCCAATTACATTCAGATGAAATGGGAATGTGGAGCATGGGGTAAGTGGGAGAAGCAGCACTCCTATGGCAGAAAAGTGATCTTTTGTTATTCTGGATTATACATTTAAAGATATACAACTCTTTTTTAATTCAAACTAATATTTAGTACGAATAAACTCCACATAACTGGAATTAGGGCTCTTAACTGATTTCAGCAATTTAGGATTGGGCTCTTGAGTTCCAAAACATGGAGTGCCCTTCTCCCCCCTCTGCCCCCAGCACTGTTCTTGTCAGGAGAGTGGTTCTTTTGGATATAAGCATCTCCTCAGCTTTTGAACAGACACAGGGCCAATTTTATACTACACGGTTTGGTGATTATTGTTACTCTCTAACAATCTCTAAGGTCACAAAGAGAAATTATGATTAGCGACAGAATACTCTACCTGTTTAATCAGCATGTATGTTTCAGACATGATCTTCTCAATTTTACCCAGGTCATAGGCCATAACTTTCTGACCTTGCTGCCATACCCGGTAAGCATCAAGCAGAAGTGTTTTCCCAGAATCTACATCCTCAAGTAATTTCCTCTTCCTGCTTGATCTCTGGACAGGTTCTTCTGTAGGTACTGCTTGAACTGTTCCTTTAGTTGCCTGCTGTTGTTGTTTTGAGCTGATGCTTAGCTCTTCCAAAGAAAGTTCTGCAGTCCGGCTCTCTGGAGCTCTCTCTTTTGAGTTCCTGCCAGACTGCAGACGGTCTGGCTCACTGCGTTTACACAAAGAATCAATTTTTTCTGGGTCAATGGAATATCCATCAAAATCCATAGGCTCAACTGAACCAGGCCTAGGGAGCTCTTTAAATTCCTTGTCATTTTTGTCCTCGTGTTCCAATATGTCCATAGCATTGGGAATTTGTCCCTGGGTCACTTCTTTTACTCCATTTTCAGTACTATGTACTACTCCATCTGATAAAACCGGCTTTTTGGGAAGAACGTCTTTGCCCTCTTCAGCACTAGTTTTATTAGAGACGTCTGTTGTCATCCTCCCTGAAGCAAGGTTAGAAGACTTGGAACTCTGATCTTCTGAAACCTTAATAAAAGAAGTCATCCTTTTCTGTTATCAGTGAAATCAGAAAGCATTTCAGCACAGCTATACTACCATGAATACTGACAATAAGTACCTTTACTTTACTGCCTCTGCTGAAGAAAATGCATTTACTCCACATTCATTCTTGTTTGTTCCTGAGTGGTAATTAATCCAAGCCACAAGTCTTATAGTCAAAGTATTTTAATCAGTGAAAACACCACAGAGAAATCAACAGCATGGGCTGAACCAAACCTGCAATGATTTTTTTTTTTTTTTTTAATACGCTACTTCAGTCTATACTACAGAATCCAATTAAATAAAATCCAAGGTTGTAGTACCACAAAATTACTTCTAATGTATTAAAATCAAAACTAAACCTGCTTCTTCTGGCAGCTGCAGCTCAACCTCAAATTTCAGAATCTTTCCTTTGGCTGCTCTTGTATAACTTTCTTCTTGTTATTAGATAAGACGTATGCTAAACTCTGCTATAATATTTGAATTTTGTACCTTTATTTTGGTAATGGTCCAAATATAGAAAACCTCAGTACCTCATCCCTTCTTTCAAAAATTGCTAATGATGCAATTATTCCACCCTGATTTATGAACAAACTGTATTTCATACGGAGTTCCAGCATTCTTAAGGATGTTTTCATTTAGTTTGCTAAGCCTATACACCAACTTGGAAAACCCTTAGGAACGAGTTCTTCCTTGAATGTATTTATCAAAAAAAGCTTCCAAGTTCCAGTTATCTTAATCTGGAAACAGATTAGTCTCTAAATGACATTCAGAAATTAAATCTTTAAATGTGGAAACAGGCGTGGTGTTGTCAAGAACTGTCATTTAAAAATTGTCAAACATGTAATACCTAGTTGTCTAGTTTTGTTTTGCAAGAGGAATTTTAGTTCATTTTACAAGAAAAGTTGCAATAGACTCCACCTGAAAACGCAGCAGTTCTTACATCCCATGTAATTATTATTATTTGTAATTTAAGGCAGAGTCAAATCAAACTTACTGCAATCCATTCTCAACTGTTAATATTTATTACTGGATTTCAAAAACGAAAAAAGAACAATGCTGGGAGAAAGTTTTCTGTGCAATTGCATATAAACAAAAGGTATTAGAAGTGATAGTAATGTAGCCCTTCAACCTCCGTAGAGCCAAGGAACAAGTAAACTGAATCTAGGAAAATCTAATTACTAAATCAATGACCATCGAACGCACTGCTGTCTTACTTGTGTCAGATCGTTGAGCGTGTCCTCCAACACTTTCACTGTAAGTACAAAGGCTTGTTGTGCCAGAACTTGGCGATCTGCATCACGCAAGTACTTCCTGTGCCACAGGAAAACAACATAAATGAAGATAACTGCCAAAAGGTTAAAGGACTTTAAAAGCAAGTACCAGGAGGTTTTTTTTTTTTTTTTAAAAAAACTTTCTTAAAGATGCTAGAAGGAAGCAAACAAAACATTACATACGAATACTACATAGAGAAATTTAACACTTTATCCATGTTTCCCTCCACCTCTTCTCTTCCCTCCCCATAATCATCAAAGAAGACATGCAGAAAGTAAAAGATGGATAGCACTATCTACAAATATAGGAAAGGGAAGGGGAGAAATGCAAAAACTGCCGAGTAAAAAAGACAATCAGGATTACAGTTTTTCCTCCATCAGGCCTTCGGTGTCCCTCAAATACTAGCTTTCCATTCAAAACTTTCTTGAAAAAGAGTATTAGTCACACAAAGCTATACTGAACTGTCGGGTGATTTTCATGTTCTGGATAAACCTGGCATGTGATATTAAGGATATCAGCAAATTCCTTCTCATTGGTTGTATTGGTTACTTTTAAATCTAGGTTTTTAGAGCTAAAACAATAGTGTGCTAATATCTTTTTCTATTTAGTATTATAAAAACCTAATGTTCTAACTGTAGAACTTATTCACTCAACAGCTTCATTTAATTTACTTGAACATGGCAACTTCAGAGTATTATGATGCTTTAGACCATTTTCAAGGAAAATATTTCCAGCTATCAACCCTATCCAATTGAGTTTGAGAGAAAATAGTTTTTATATTTCAGAATGGGACAGTTCTAATGAGACGTCTAAAATCAGGTAAATCATTTTGAAGGATGCTATTTGGTCAGAAAGCCTACATTTTAATACACATTTTCTCTCTACAGTATTACATTAAATTAGTAATTTTTTACTTTGTCTTTCAGACAAAAGATACAAAAACTTATCATTAGTTCTGATTTTTTTGTTTGTTTTAAGTAGGGTTGTTACAGGCATATACCAGACACACCCAGAATATTTGTATTTGTAAGTTCCTGTAACGATTGCAGTTTACCATGGCTGGCATTAGCTGATCCAAAATGTCAAATTACTTGTTTGTTAAATTCAGTCTAGACTTATAAATAACATAATATTTTTAGTACAACTGTGGGCTTGCTTAGAACAGAATTTAAGCCTTCTATGGTCCAGTTCTTCTGATATGTTAAAAGTCAAATATTTTTGGCTTCAAGTTTGCTGAACATGTGGTGACATATTCCCAGACATACTATGATCTATGCAAATTCACATGCACTCATACTCGAAAATACATGAAGAAACCTTTACTGACTCCAACTTGTTGCCATTAATCATACAGGTCAATTTCTTAAGCATTTGCCAGAGACTAATTTCAACATTTCCCACTCACCAAACAACTAGAATTTTACCTCAATTGCTTCAATGTTTTCTTTAGATGTTTATTTTGGTCTTCCCATTGATACGAATCTGTATATAGCTAATGTTAAATGGCTTTTTTTCCTTAATTAAGGTTAATACAATTAAAATTAGATCACCCCTGAATAGAATAAGCTTTTTAAATAGCATCAGCTACCCACAGCCACATAACCATTGTTCAGTCAGTCAAGGATTACAGGAAGGCAGGATGCCTGGGCCGTGACCTCCCTCACTGGACACGGCTCTTACACAAGAGGCCATCAGAGGGATGCAGAAGGTGTGATACTCTGCTCCACCACTGAATCCCTTCACATGACAGAAAACCTCTGGAAGTCTGGTTAAGGTTGTTGTACAGCTGCTCTGAGTTTCCAGAGAAATGCAGAGAAACTCTAGACTCTATTCTGGAATCACAGTCCTGAGAAAATTTAACCATCATTCTACTATATTCCCAAGGAAGTCTGTCTATAGATATTTTTTCTAAAATAAGGATGTCTTTAAATAAAATAGTTATACAGGGAACAAAGTATAGGCAAAACTTTACAAAGTAACAGATTAAAATAAATGTATCGTACTTTCCCTGATCAGGGGTCCTCTGTAGCATAGATGAGACTTTCAGCAAGGTGTTGTAATCCTTCAGTTGTGACAGCACATTTAGCAGTAAGACGATAGAGCGGTTCATATGAGACGCAAAACTGCCTGGGCGGTCAATTTCATCCACGGGGATGCGCCAGATTCCCTGCAAAGAGAGGAAAAAAAGGAAACCCTTAGAGAAGAATCCAGATGAAAAGGACAGAAAGCTTAGAATATGCATCTGGTTCCTCTGCATACAGATTTTCACTGAGGGTCAGGGGAATAAAAGACAGACAAATGCTGCAGTCCTTCAAACAGGGAGATGTGGACTTAAAGCCAACTGGTTAATTCCTGCCAAGAGCAAAAGGAGGAGTCTCGCAGAAGCCTCAACACACCTTTTAAATACATCTCTCAACTATTCCCAGAAAATAAGCAAGCAAAGCCTAAATTATATTGCGCATTTTTCTTAAATGCCTGCAAACACACCTCCCTAAGCCAAAGCTCAACTACCATTAAAAAACAACAGGTAACTTAAACTAAGTTTTCCAGGCCTGAAACCTGCAACTCTTGCCCAGTCGTAGTGGGGCAAAAAATCTGCAACTAAATGTATTAGGAATTTGGTTACTGCCTTGATACCATCAGTGTTCACCCGGGCACTAACCAGCCTGATAAGAAGAATCAGATTCCTCAGCCATATCCATTTTCCAGTGGGAGATTCAAATACTTGTGTATACATCCTGGGCCTTCTAATTAAATTTCTGGGACAATGGAATCCTTGGGGAGCGAGGCTAGAGATGGATAGGAAATATAATTTAATTATGATTAGTCAGCTCAGATTTTGCAATGTCTAATAAGTCTAAGGAGTTTTTTTTTTTTTTAAGTGTTTAATACAGACACTGTCAACAACTAGTCAACCGTATTTGAAGAATGTAATTTAAATAATACTACGCTTGCATTTTGACACGTAGCTTATGTTACAGCCATTCATAAAAAAACGGTGTTACATCAGTGTAAACCCTTCCCTCACTTTGTTCAGTTTTGAAACTTTTCCTGTAGAAGCTCTGAGATGAAAATCCTCTGGTCATGTATACCATTTTGTGACAACACAGGAAAGAATAGTCTCATTGATAAGAATATTGGACTGAAAATGAATTCTGCCTTCCAAGCCTGTTCAGAGAGCAGGATATACAAATATTTACTCTTTTATCCTTGCTTAAAGGTCTTGCTCTGATATTTTTAGCTTTACTTTCAGTGTGAGCAAAACTCTTCAGAACTTAATACAATGTGGAAGCAAAGAAAATGAATACTGCAACCATAAATGACATCTGACCGCAAAAGAAGCAGATACATAAACGCCTGCCCCCTGCCCACCCCCCCGCCACGTTTTCGGAGAATCTGCAGTTCTGCTCCATAGCATGTATAGGAAATTGGGGGAGGACGACCACCAAAAAAAAAAAAACAAACCCACAAATATCAGTGTTTTTAAATAGGGAGCAACGACTTCAACTAGATATAGTGCACAGACTGTTCTGCCAACTTTTCTTACTCTTGCTTTTGCTCACGCTCTCTACTCTTACTCCCTAGTGATCAGAGACACCCATTTTTCCTCTTTGTTCCCTGAAGCTCTCTTTAAAACTTTTTTGTAGCTTTCTTTTTCCATAAAGTACCTAAAACATTACCATGATTGACCCCTGAGGCACCATTGTCACTTCCTATCCCCAACTGCCAACATCCACAAGTACCTTCCATGGCTTGGTAGCAAAGATTTTCTCTGCTCAAGCAGCTTAGTAGCTCTCACCTACGTACCGACCTCGTAGGAAACTGCTCCATAAAACAGAGCAAACTTTAGAGAGCCTTTTTCTCCCCCCAAACTACACGATTTTGCTTTCAGGCTACAGATGAACACACACGTTCTAGAGCAGATATTTTTTTGCTTGTCTGCACATATGTAAACTGGGTTTCTGCCAAATCCTAAAACAACTGAACGCGTCTTAATGGCACCATATTGCAACAACCTACTTAGCCAATTTAACTACACAAAACACTTTATGGTTGACTTAGATGCATTTTGTAGGAATGGAAAACAGCCAACGCATAGGTTCCTGGTCTTTTTCAGCATTATCTCATGCTTTATTTGAATTGGGCAGATCATTTGGAGTGAGTTTTAGGATATCATATCTGGAATCAGTTGAAAATAATTCTGCAGATCCCACTTACATGTTCCATGTATATATTTTAATAACTCACCACATACCAAAGACTATTAATTTTTAGAAATCTCCATGCACCATTCTTTTTAAGTTCAAAATGTAATGGAGAAAATAAGGAGAAAGTGCTACAAAACAACAGATTTAGTCCAACAAAAGCTTTCAGAAAGGACTAATTCCATTTGACAAAGGTTGACATCCTCATACGTCAAGCCTTCAGACTCTTCATGTAAAGTTATCATGATTCACATTATTTCATTTGTGCCAAAAAAATATTAGCCATGTTTATATCAATCAGAAAAAACCTTCCCTTTAACTCACTAATGTATTTTGTGTGTGTTTATGATGCCATTTTGACAGACCTGGATACATACTGCTAAATGAGAAACTCCCTAACAGTGGGACATATCCCACCCGTGCTACCACAGAAATTGTAACAGTGCAGTAACACCATTTGCAATGCCGAAATACACAAACTGCAGCCAGAAAGCCCAGCAAGTGAGAAAGTTCATCTGCTAGAGAGAAACAAAGAGTCTTATTTTGGGAACCACTGCTCTTCTGTCCTTCTACAACACTAGGCACATTGGAAGAGTTTTAATCAAAACTCACATTTTAAATTTACTTTAACATTACAAGTACAACAGAAAGTCAGATGTTAAAAGGAAAGCCACTAACTCGTCAGGTATTGACTTGCAGTTTCACAAATGCAAAGCAGCAATACACAAGACTACTGCCCCATGCTACTTACCTGCCCATTTTCACATGCAGCCCTCAAGCCAAAAGCAGAAAGAAACCTGCCATTAGGAGTCAGAACAATATTCATTCCACCCACTGTGATTTTATTAAACAACACGCAAAATGATGTTAAAGTAAGTTTTTCAGAATCTACTTCATGAGCGATATTGAATTCTTTTCAAGATTGCAATTTGAGTCAGAGGCTAAAGAAACAGTCTCATCCAAACCTATGCCAAAGAGAGGTTTAACTAATCCCATCAGGCATATATTTTTCCTTACCAAGTATCAAAAGCCTTCACAAAGAGTATTTTTGAATTACGATGAAATATTGCAACTTTTTTTTTTTTTTTTTACTGGCCTAACATTCAGCTTTTAAAATAAAACTTCAGAAATAGATACAAATGCAAAGCTTGAAATGAAATAACTGGGAGGAGACTGGAAAAAGTTATTCAGCTTGACTAAAGTTTTCATATCATCATTTGAAAATTCAGATTTGCTAGCAAAGTATCTCCCTTGAAAGTACAAACGCACCCTTGCGACAAACATCTGCAGTTGCTTTGAAAGCTTTTACTACCGACTGTTAGCACTCAGCCCACTTAACAAAATGTCTCCAGCTCCAGCCACCGAATGGATTTTATGTCCAACACAGCGCTCCGCAGCACAGCTCCAGTTTGCTGGCCACCATTCCTGCAGCTGAAAGGTTCTCCTCCCTTCTGCAACAGCCAGCAAGGCTGTTTACATGAAACTAGAGGAAGGAGCGAGAGAGACGCTTCCAATAACTCCAAAATGCCTCTCAACATCCAAAACATCAAACTGCTTTCCATGCCTTCCTGGCTAAACAAACGTGCTGTAAGAGCCGGGGGATGCAGGCCTGCTACACACTGCTAGAAAAAAATAAATCTGGGAGTAAGTGAAAATTCTGCGGATGATTTAATATTGAATTTTACACTAAATCTGAAGCTGAGTAATGACTCAGTATACGATATTCCTCATGACATTTGATTACATTTTTTCAGCTTGAAACTTACTGCAGAACTTCCACTTGCAGAAGAATTCCAGACTTGGGGAGGAGGTTAAGAAGAGGACCATGCTGCACAGTTTTGTAACCATGAGCTAGAGCAATAGTGGATACTTTCTAGTTCAGTCACTGAAAATAGAAAGGAAGGAAGTGCTTATTATTCCTCCACACTGCTTACTTCAGAACTTTAAGGGAGGGTATTCCCTGGGGTTTAGGAATGCCTCTCCACAGAGGAAAAGCTGACGGTTCTTAGCAAAACCCAAACTTCTCTGGAGAGGGCTGCTGCTGACACTGCAGAGATTTAGCATAAACCATTTCCTACACAGAGATCAAACATTCTCAACATTGCACGACTCCTCTTACCGAAATGGAGCAATGCTAGTCATACTTCAGACGATCCGATTCACACATGTAACAAGCAAACACATAAAACAACTACTGCCACAAATAAAGACCTCCCGTTATTTAGGACTCAGCTCCCAGTTTATTGAAAGGCTCCCAGAAGTACAAGTTGCACCACATAGAACAAATTTAACTCCGCTGCTGCCTACTTTAAGCGACCAAAGCAAAACCAAACACTTCTTTGATCCAATAATTGTCACTCTGAATAACGTCCTATCAAGAAAAGCCTTTTTACTAAAAACAAATCTAGTTTATATATTTTAAAGATTGTTATAAAATATGACAAAACTAACAAACCAACTAATAAAGTGACGCAGAGAAGCCACTGATTAATAACGCAACAACCTACACAATATTTTAAAATCAGAAGTCGAACTAAGCACAACTGTATAATCCCTGGAAAGCTCACTTCCTTAAACATACATGTTTTTAAAAATCTGTTTTAATACAGGGTTAAACACAACATACTGGAGTACTGCTAGCTTTCCATGTAGGTCAACAGAAGACCTTGCACTGGGGACCGGAAAAGGAAAGGAATATGGCTCAAGATGAACGGTTTCAACACACAGGATTCTAAACCTGACTCTTCTCAGCTAAGAAAGCACAGTACAGACCCTCGATTAAGAACATCCCTACTCCTCTTTGTAAGCGTTGCTTTATTCAGCGCTCAACTTGGTAAGAGTGTGTTTGCTTGACAACTCATGACTTCCTGCTAGTTCTGAGAGTAACCATTAAAACCTCCTCCCTGCCCTCCCTGTTTAGCAAATTACTAAGCCACCTTTTCTCATCCAATGTTAGCACGCTCCTTATCTCTTATTATTTTATTTGTCACCTGATCTGGGCTTTTCTTCTTTTCTACAGACAATTGTATTATTTTTCTTCTTCAATTCTTCTCTTCATTGCTATTCAGTATGTAGTGGAACAATTCCACTTCTGTGAAGAAGAACGCAGGTGGTACAAAATACTAAGAAATTAAAGCAGTTACATCCACAATATTAAAATTTTTATTAGCTGAAGGGACTTGTACCATCAAGGAAACAAAGGAGCTCCTGCCTCCTGTTAATAACGTACAGAGCCCATCTCAGAAAACCTTACAAACTTTCAGAGCATTTAAGGAGCATTCCTCATCTGCTGTTAGTCTTGTTCACATTGTACAGTAACAGACTATCAAAAATAGTATAATGATAAATAAATGACATTTTATCAGCCTGGAAAAGGTAAGAGAAATAAGGCAAAACTGTAACAACTTCCTTTTAAGAAGTCAGAGCAGAACAGAATGACAATTCCTAGTCTATATGGTAAATACTGTCTTTTTTTTTTTAAACACACAGAAGTGATAAACAACATGTATGCCTTCTGGAAGAACTGTGGAATTCTGCAGCATGATTTTAGCAAGACAGTAGCATGAAAAATGGTGACAAATGAAAATGCTCCACATGTTCTAATTATCATATGCTGATAAAGAAACGCAACAGACAACTTTTCACCCCTCATTTCTCCCTACAAAATATAATGGATTTTCAGAGTCTTAAATTTAAGACTTTTCAATTTCTAGAACAATCATTTTACAATTGACATGACCCTGAATTGGTTTTAACCCTATGAAAAGAACACCCGAGTCATACCTACTTGGAGAGACTATTCTGTGTGAGCATGAGTCAGGGATGTGCACATATGAGGTAGGGAAAGGAAGTCATTTCCTCACTGAATAAACCATCATCTAAAACCAGAAGTGCCTTGTAAAGATGATAAGTTACAAGTTCAGGCAAAACAGTGGGTTTGGCCGTTTGCCAGGCAGAATCTAGAGGTTTTTGTTCGCTTGTTCAAGAGGCTTGAGGAGTTTTTACCCAAATGTTTCCTGTGCACCATCTGATTTCACAATGATGTCAACAGAAAGACAGACACGCACAGACACAAGAAGAAATAAAGCATCCATTCTACTCCATGGCTACAACAGAAAAGAAATACCGAGAAGAAAGTGAGAAGGAGCAACAGGCCATTGTCTTCACAAAACCTGCTTTGAAGGTGCAGTCCTGTTCAAGAAGCGACAAAACCGCATTGCCTCAGGAGCTCTGCAACAGCGTGCCTCAGGCAGACATCACCCACTTGAAAATCCAGGAAACACACGAGGAGTGTGCATCACGCATCATTGTCTAGATAACGAAGTCTGCTCCCCGCGCTACTTCCCCGCACTAACATCGATAGCGCCGGTGGAGCATCTTTCTCCAGAGTACTCCAAGAAACAGTCCTCAGGTTCTCTCGTTTAGCATTTCTCTACTCTGCAAATATGGGGTGCTAAAGCAAAGGTGGATTTGAAGATACAGCTGTAGAACACTGATTTTTTTTTTTTCCTTCTGCTGCCTATATTAAAAAAGGTTTCCTTTTGGACAACAGGACAACTCCTCAAGCCAGAACACCAGTTATTGATAGAAGACTTTTGGACAAATTAACTATGTACATTTATTGTCTTTTCTTCAGCTTTGCTCCAAAAGTTGCTTCAGTCTACCAGCTGTATTTTAGGAATGAGAGAAAGACAGACTGGTTAGGAAAGGATTAAAATTATCGGCAGTAAGGATCATTCACTGTGTCCTGCTGTCAATCCAGGGTTTTCAAAGGAGAGAAACAGGTTTGCAAAAGAGATGCAGAAGAGCAGAAGTCGTCCAAAGACCTAGTGAGGCACTTCCATCCAAAAGAAAACGCCAAGAAAGGCATCTGGTCACCCATGTCAGATTTTCTGATTCTGCCTTTGTTACTTCAATATCTGTCTTGGGGTCCATTTTGGTTCATGTCCTGTCCCTGTTTGAAGGAGTCTGGAATTCTTTCTTTGGGAGGGCATAAAGCATTGAAATCCAAAGAATGTTTTGAGATCTTCTAATATGCAAATAGCTTGATGCTGAAACCTAATGAGAGGATAGGAAACCCCTGATAAGAAAGCTCTTTACCAAGATTTTGCATTTCTTTAGGCATTCTCAGGAACCAGACGCATGAAGATTTCTTTACCACCAAAATAAATGGTTAGCAGAGCACATCTCAAGAGTGACAGGGGTTCTGGTTCTACCTAACAGACAATCTCTCATTTTAATAGGATTTTTCTGCTTAGATCTTTCCTGGCTATCTGCTACAACAAGCCTGGCTGGCATCAGATGCAAATGGTACTCTAACGAAACAAAGCTTGGTATTGTCTGTCCACCTCCCTGGAAGTGGGCAGGTTCCTGCATTAGTCCCCTGCAGGCATTAGCAAACTCTCATTTTTTTTGACAGCACACAGGATTCATTTAATCTAACTTCAGATGTCTATGATATAGACATGCACATTTGACAATACCACCCAGAAACCTTTTACAGAGAGAAAAAGGCATTTGTGAGGTGCGGCTCACCTGAGCTACCATAGGCTCTACATTAGGACAAGACAAGCTACATTCTAGAAATGACTGTCTCCCTGTATGTAAAGGATGTCTGGATGAGTAAGTCATAAAAAAGAAACGTCAGGGGAGACAAACCCCAACTGGGAACTCTACAGGTGGTTCTTGTCTCTTGTAGTGGCATGCTGAGGTCAAGTCCCCATTCACTCTTCTTCCTAAATGAGGTGCTACAGAACCAGAAAGAGAACTGGGGCTAACACAAGGCTGGGAGAAGCCAGCAGTTCCCCAGTTCCAAACAGAGAGATGGGACCTTTCAGGATTGTGGGATTATCACCTAGACCTGTACACTTCTGCCACTAGAGTGACTGTCCTCATCTCCCCAGATGTTACAAAGTAAACAGCTGTTAGCGTACATGCACTTTAACTGGCATTAGATTCTAACTGGGTAAGGAAGAGTCACCTCGAATTAATTTTAAGAGCCTGTATCTGTATCTCAAAAACTGCTTCAGAACACAGATCTATCAACTGTTACCTCTTTTAACACCCAGAACGCGTGAACTTGGCACATTATATTACTAACATTATTCTGACAACACTCCTGCCTTAAACGAATGCAAGTAGTACAGCATAAAGTCTAGGTACGAAGAGAGATTAGAAATACAGAAGATATTAGAAATTGGTATTAGAAATACCCAACAATATAATCCAGGGACAGCAGGAGAGAAAAAGTCTGGAGCTAAGTCTCAAATGCCTCTCTCTCCAAAAGGTAGCCTTTCCACTCCTTTGAGAATAACAACAGCATAACGCTTAAATGGAAAAGAAAGTTAAACATTGGACATATGTTTAAAAGGATGTGGAGAACGATACAATCTGTGGAATCTCCAAATCAACCAAGGGCAAGGCAGCTGCTACAAGCAAAAGGTAACATTTTTCACAAGAACATCAGCTAATTTTCAAGTTGGGTGGATGTGTGCAACAAAGGAAAAGTGCTAAATCTTACCCACTCGCCTTACAGGTACCTACAGGTGTCTTTCTCCAAACAACTTAGATTGATTCACTTCCATTATCTAGCGCATTATACAAGACACTACAAACAAAATGAGGACAAGAACTTCATAACATTAAGCGGTATGCTAATCGTTGAGACTCAGCATATTGTTAACGTAGAATTATGAGTTGTTCAGAGATTCTTCATGCTGAAATGCTGCAGTGAGGGTCTCCATCTCGTACAGGATGACACCTTTACTATTTCAGTAGGCTTGAAGGATTTCGCAGGATTTGAAGAAACACATACTCCCCTACTCACCTACTTAAACATCCAAGTTCTAGACATAACTGTTACTGGTTACCCAGTACACAAGAGACTATTCCTTTTAATGGTGAGGTAGTCTCCATGTACAAGACTCAATGGATTTTGAGCATTTTAAACCACATTGCCAGAGTGCTAAAAAGTTCTCCTACCAAAACAGTCGCATTTTTACGCCAACAAAAATTGCTCTTCATTCCCACATCCTTTCCTTGTGAGCATACAAAATGCTTAACTCCCATCCCACAGCTGACATCCAGAATCCCTGCACTGACAGCACAGAGTGTCTCTCAGCTTTTAGACTCTCTTCTGTGTAATGACACACACACTGAAGTATCAAGATGAGAAGCTACAAAATCCAAGCGTTTGAAAAATACTTCAGCATATTCACACAATACTTAGAAAAAGCAGCATCATCCACCTGTATGCTTTACAAATATATTGACAAGTTAGACTCAGAAATCTCAGATAATACCAAAAGCTAAAGGATATCAGGTTAGCTCAGTACAGCAGAGGAAAACACACGCACTTCAGAAAACAATACCAATCAGGCACCTGATGTTCCTTCTTGTCAGCACCAAACCATGGGAATACGTGGCATTAGAAGATCCTGCCAAAAGGGATCTTCGAGCCTGAAGGAACATAAATCAAAAGGTCCAGAGAAGACTTGCTACTAGTTTCCATCAGAGTTTTTGAAAACAGAAAACCCTCTAAAGCAGTATCACATGGTGACTCGTAAAATACAAGCAAGTGATAATCATTTACCTTCTACAGAAGAGCCTTTAGCTTAATTTCATCTTGACTAATATAAAATTACCTAGAAACATTCTCCTTATCGGTACCTTTTGAGTAAGATGCACTGTTCAGACACGAGTTTCTCTTAGATCACGCAGCCAAGTCATCTAACTTTGGAGGATCACATAAAGACTTTTCAAAAGAGTACGTTTCACCCCAGTAACCTGTTGGGCATAGCTTCTCACAACTAACCTGCTAAGTACCAAAAAGAAGGTTACTTCCAACTCTCAAGAATATTTTGATGTGATGCAACACAAACCCAAACAGACCTGGTGTATGGTACATACCGTAACTTGGTCAAGAAAGAGCCACGTCGTCACTAAGAGGTGACATATCGATACGCAGCTGTAATGGCTGCCTCTGGTTTGGTACAGGTGATGTTACATCAAATTTCTGTTACAGTAGTTATGATCAGAGACTCATGTTTAGTAGCTTATGAACCGCAGCCTTCAAAATATATGTAGGTGGGGGTTTTGTAGCTTATTTAGGAACAAGTCGAGATTACAGAAAAAGTTAATAAATTTCACTGAATAGGCTGTGAAATAATTTACAAAAAATAAGGACTGCCTATTGGAATGTAATGAAGAACTGCCAATATTTTTCATACTGTGAATAAAAACAAGTACTATCAACTAGAAGGAAATACCAAATACCATACATATCAGTAACTGTATTAAAAAAAAAATCATAGTCAACTGTTCATTATTAGCCAAACTCTAAAAAACTTGCTAGAAAGCAATGAGAATGGTATGTTCCATCACCAGGCAGTATTTTGGTACGTCCACACAAACTGGAAGCCCAGAGAAATACCTGCACCTTTCATCAAGGTTGAGAAAAATAAAAGCAACAGAGAGCTGAACTGAACAAAAATTTAAACTCTTCAAATGTTCTGACAGAGGTAAAATGACAGTAGAAGCTAGTGAAAAAGCCTTTTAATCTCAAATCAAAATCCCAAATCTGACTAGAGTTCCCTATTCCTTTTCTTTAAATGCCATTTTTATAAAGACAAGTGTTTGCAAATACTTGACTCGGTTCATATTTGAATGTCACAGTTCCGTCTAAGGTTTCATAATGGCACAGGAATGACAGAAGTACACATCCTGGATTTCAGACTGTTTGTGAGCTGAAGTTGAGGACAGGAAGCAGCTTATTTAAAATAGGTAATAAAAAACAAATACCCCGTGTGAGCGATTAGGAATCAGAAAGAGACATAAGGCAGTGGTAAAAGGGTGTCAAGTCTTAGAGAACAAACGCTCCTCTCAAACAACTTAAGCTCTACATGAGTTTGCACATTTCATCCTCACCAATTAAGACCTTCAAATGAAGTTATTAGGAGCTGACAGATAACTCATTTCATCATCTCTTCTCCCCCCACTACAGCAGCGTCCATAGAACACTTCCCTTCTCTGTCCAGCAAGTGGAGGCTCTGAACAAGTCCTGACTGCTATAAAAGGCAAAAAATTCTCTTACTGTTATGCACCCCATAGCTAACCTCGGAATATCTTTTCTCCTCTGATAGAGGAATTCATACAACAAAAGAGAATGTCATTAACTCTGTTATTCAGTATTTTACTTTTTTTTTTTTTTTAGGTTAACATCTAATGTTGTCTTGCTTTCAAAGATTCCCAGGGCTCCCTTGGCATTTTTTTGTTTGTTTGTTTTGGTTTTAAAGTAAAAAAGTTCTTTATCCGATTGCAAGAGTTGGTAGAAATAACTAATTCAAGTAAACGTTTAGGCAGCTGTCTGCCTAGCTCCCCAACTGAAGTTGACTGATCTTTGATAACACCAGAGGTACAAGACCTTGCAGAGAAGCTGTAATTCAATTACCCTATTTACAATAACGCAAATCACAATATACACAGGGGATCTTCAATATTCAACCAGCAGCAATATTACAACAGCTTAATCTAGCACAAGGCACGTCAGTGACTCACTTAGCTAGGCAGAAGAGAGGGTACAGTCTGCTGGTGTTTGATTTCAGGGATACTGTGAGATAAGAATTACTTGTTTGAGAACAATCAGAGTAATTACTGAGGGGGAGGAGAAAGGCCTCAACATTTAGAGTATTTCAGACTCTGATATGGTAGCTAAGAACACACAAAACTCATATTATTGAAACCAACTAGAATATCTAGGGATTCAAGATGTCAACCTGAATATGCTCCAATACAAAAGACACATCCTGCAGCTTCCAGGGAAATAAAAACCTCCACAGCATATGCTTTAATTCCTAGACCTACTTCATGCAAAATACCCACGGCACACACAGAAATCTGCCGTTGCAAAAACAAACACATGCTGCAGTAAATTAAAAAAAATAGAAACATGAAGCTGCCACAGTCAATGCCACAAACAGCGTGTGGCACTGGCTTTATGCACAGAATTTACTGCAATTAAGACATACGTTCTCAAATTATAAACATGTGACTAGACAAAGCTGACTGGTGTTAACAAACTGCTAATTAAATTGGAATCCTCTTATCCTCTCTCTGTTTGGCTGAATGAAGCAGTGACTGCTACAGCATAGTAACTCATGCAAAATAGATACTGAACAACAGGCTTTTCTGTTAGGTCACCGTTAAGAACGGGAATCTCCAGCGTGAGCTGGCTGTCGTAGGCAGAACAGCAGAGTGCACACCACAGATCACAGCTGGGTTGCTCTGTGCCAGACATGATTTCTACAGACCTACCACCTCTTTAGTCTTCCAGACATGAAAGCCTCCCCTTCCAAGCTTTAGGGCTGAACTGAAGACAAGGATGCTAAATAATTCATCCCAGTAAGGGGGTTGGAGGAAGGAGACCGAGAAATCCCAAACAACGCAGCCAGAACAAAACAAAAATCCCTCACCCTTTCGTCCCCCCATCCAAACTTCTCTCGACTCCTCCGTTTCCCATTTCTCTCGGGATTTTCCTCCGCGCAGCACAGCAGACATACGCCAGCCTTCGAGCGAAGGCGAACTGAACCACCGGAGCGAGGGGTTCCCAGCCACGACAGCGAATGCCCCGGAGCCCCGCAGCCCGGGCAGGGATTCCCCTCGCGGCCGCAGGTAGCGGCTCGCTGCCGGGGCCGGCCTCGGCGCCCCGGGGGTAACGGGGAGCGACGCCCTCCAGCTTAGGGAGGCCGGCGACCGTTTACGCTTCGGGTCGC
>VXAL01010012.1:471504-504016 GCA_013399475.1 Chauna torquata
AGCCGTGCCGTCACCCAGCTTAACCCTCTTCTTGCCGCCCCGCCTGCCTCCACCTCGCAGGCACCGGCGGCCCACCCGTGACCTATTTTTCTCCCCGCGCCCGCTCCGCGCGGAGGAGCGAGGCCGAGGCCCCAGGCGGAGNCCCCCCTTCTCGGGCTGTTCAACCCCGCTCCGGTTCGTGCGGTGCCGGGGGGTGCCGGCAGCACACTTCCCTCACCGGCCCTCCCCAGCTCTTCCGTTGGACCCCTCTCCGTCCCTCACGCTGCTCCGAGGGGCACACGAAGGGCTACCCCTGTCGGCCCCTACGCTCTCGCCTTAGCCCCCCTCCGTTACTTCCCTCTCGACACTTTCGGTGAGCCCCGCCAGCCGGCCCGCTGCCAGCTCACCCTGCTCAGCCCTCACCACAAACCCTCGGCTCCCTCAGCCTTTCCCGGCCCTCGCTCAGCCAGGCTGTGCGCCCGGTTACCTTCATCGCAACAGTTCAAACACGGCATCTTTCTCCTCCTCTCACTTTTGCAAGCGGGACAGTTGCTTTGACTTCCTCCTTGCCTTTCTAAGCACTGCATTTCCCCCCCCCCCCGTCCTGATTGCTAGGATTATTCTGAAGAGCTCAAAGTCTATGCTGTTTACTAACATCTCAGGTTTAATAACTTGTTCCACGACTGCAAAAGTCCCTGCATGCTATACAGCTGTCAATTGCTAAGATTATCTCTTATCGTTTTATCATTTCCTATCATTTTAGCCACTTTTTACCCCTTCATTTCTCATGTTTCTCTTTTCTTACCACATCAGTTTTAAGCCTCTCACATTGAAAACCCCATATACCTTACCCCTTCTTACTTATTTACACATTTATATATTTACACATTTATGCTTAACAGAATCCTTCAAAAAGCTAGTCATTTATTTATCCTATTTACCTTTTACAAATTACGTTAATGAACTATGCCCTGTATCTCTCTCTCCACCTAAACTGTAAGAGTCAGCTTTTTTGTTTTGATGCTAAAATTTCACTGTGGGCATTACCACACTTTAGTAACAACCCATGTCTTCGTTGCCTCTTACATCTTGCCACCAAAGGCAATAACCCATTCTACACTTATTAACAATGCAGTTTTGGCACAACCACTTCAAAAATCCATTAACTTTTCACATTTTGACTGCATAGAACTTACAGAACTGAAATGAATACTTACTTTCAATATATTAATGCAAGGAGGCTTCTTTTTTTTTTGACCTGCAATTTTTAGTCTGCTCAGTTATTCAGTGTTAGCAGCACAGCTCCTATCTCCTCTATTGCACTGGAGTTTTTTTTTCCTATGTATTTATGCAAATCAAGTAGTAGTTGTACCTGGAATTAAATGCATCTTAAGATGTTTCAAGTTAATAACCCAAGGACTGGGTGTTCACTAGACTGGAAATTATGTCATATAAAAATTCGGAACAGCTAAATGCCTTTAAGCCGTAAGCATGGCTTTTGTTTTCTAATTAATACTCCTTAGCTGTTGCAATGAACAGTCATGGTACCATAAAAAGCAGCATAAGAACACAGACATCTTTAAATGATGATAAAAGGTAAACATGAATTATAATACTTAGCTCTTATATTTCAAACTGCTTTGCAAACGAGCAAAACTTTTTAAAAAACATTAAGTGGAATATTTACTGTATGTCTGATTCATTGTTGCTTTTGTATAGAAAGATTATTTGGTAAAGGTCCATCAGCATCTTAAATTAAGGAAACAGGTTTGTCTCTTAAGAGCTTAAAAGGATATGGTTTTCACCACAGATTACCTCCAATTCTGTCCAACTCCAAAAGTTTCCTAAATTTTTTTTCCTCAATCAGCATTTTTACTGATCACCATGAAATTTCCTAGGTTTGCACTGCGTACTCCTACATCACACATCCAACTGTCTGAATCATCACAAGCTGAAGGAATTTTGCAGTATTTACACATGTAGCTGTTCATAACTTATGGTGCTAGTAAGGAAGAACATTCAAATTCGGTTACCTAACATAAAAAACATAGAGGCTCAATGAAGTGTAAGTGGCAGTATCGGTCCCCTGTACATACGGGAACCAGCAACGTAGGATGCGACTTCCACCTTCTAGATCTAGGAGAGATGTTACAGAGATGCCATAAATCCAGTAGTGTTGTGGCAAAAAGTGGATAAAACTATTTACTTGGTGTTCACAAGAAGGGAGTTAACGTTGGGCGCTCACGTCAGCAATAACCAAGCCATTCCAGCACACCCGTAAGCACACCTCTAAGCTACATCTCTTGCTTCTGCAGGCCTACTCCCACTGCAGCCGGCTCCAGGCTCGCTGGTGAAATGGCTGCTGCAGAAGATGGCTGGCACCGTTACGCCCACGTTCTTGGTTCAGACATAGCACTGTGCAATATCAAAGGCCTTTTCATTAATTATTTTCACACAGCACAGTATTTGAGACATGCTATTCAAGACTTCTGGCTGATTAGGGGTGAAAGATGATAAGGTATTTTCTTAATTGTTTAATGACTTGGGAGAGACACTGTGCAAATGAGGGCTGCATGAACAGCTAACATCTCCTGGCTTTTATGCTTCATTTGGGTGATGCAGGAACAAAACAGCGTGGCTTTATGCATTTTGGCAAGGAAGGATGGATGGGGAAAAAGACTGACAGAGCAATTACAGGGAACTTGAAACATGCCCAGAGTCAACAAGATGACTTAACACTTGTCCTTTTAAAAATAAATGCTCACAATGAATACTTTCAGTTCAGCAAATAGTCTACATGAAAGAACAATCATTCTAGGTGCACTTGTTAATCCTCAAAGGCCACATCTTAAACTCACTTTTTAGTTATTTATGAGGGGAAAGGTGGAGGGCAGAGAACTATTCCAGACCAGTAAAAAGTGACTAATTTGTATTTCAATGCTTCCTTCTTTAAGAGTCTCATTTCATCAATTGCATTTTAAGAAAATCTTCTATACCTTTAAACCAATAACAACCAAAGCAAGTCTGAGGAACATCTCAGCCAGAATCACCTACTGGGATGTGAACTCTAGCACGGGCTTTCCAGTGCCACAATATTACGAGCCAGAGGAAAGTGATTTTCCACTTCTAAGCATTTAACTCTTGTACACTGGGATTTCTTGATGAAACGTTCTGGGGGTGAATAATAAATATTCAGAAATATTCCAGACCTCTCTGCACTGTAGAGGTAAGGATGCTAGCTTTCCATGCAAACACAGCACATGGGTTTGTTAAGGTCAATATATATACATTTTAAATTCTGTTCCACTTTTAAGTGATTTTCTTCATAGGATATGCACTGTAAATCCTAGCATGAACTCTATGTCCACTTAGGAAGACTAGATTTCACCTTTTGTTTTCAAGAAATTAGGATATTGTTTTCACTTAGAGATGGCATTTTTTTCTTGCAGAGATAAAGGTAATCTCAAGTTTTCAGGGCAATGAAAGTCCTACAGGAACTAGAAATCATTCTTCCTTCAGCAGCAGTATTTGCTTCCTTTAATTCAGATTTTTTAATCTTCTTGCAAACAGTCAGATAACAATAGTTCCCAGATCAGAATGTTTGTCTAGAAAACCCAGTCTAATCCAGAGCAGTGACTGTTACGGTATTATGTAATTATTTTCCAGGCCAATTTCTCTTTTCCAACAGTGTTGGGTCTACTATAAGGAGGCCACTACTGCAGAGCAACAGAATTGGCTGCTGTCTCTGAAAACAACAATATACCTGCACTGAAGTTAAACCCACACAACGGTCAGTGGGTAGCAGAAAGACAGAGGTGAAGGAGAGTGGAGGGAGGGGAGAAAAATGCATTTCACTTTTCCTTGAAAATACACCAATTTTGTTATCCAAAGATGATCTTCTGTTTATATACAGGTTTATTTTTCTCGTGTAAGAGGTCATTTTACTTCCCTTTGAATCTCAAGGAGAAGCACAGGCCAGCAAGTGCCAAATCTGGGCCTTCAGAGAACTTGCATCTTTTCAAAACCTGTGCATTTCTGATATTCAGTGAGTAAGGGCAATTCCATCCTTTTTTGACAATTACTACTTTTACTTGAAAACCTCAACTTTGATTGTAAAAGAATATTTCAACCAATTCAATCTCATTTTATACCCCATCTGACAAACTTACAAAACTGCTAGAAACAACTCTTACAAACAGGAACTTCTACGGATAAAACTTTAATTTTGGGCATTTCATACGGACCATATGTTGTTTGGCTCTACACAAAAAGAAGTAAAACAACACTCAGCTACCTAATTATTGGTCCCCACACTACATTTAAACTGCTGTTAAGAGGGCAAATGGAAGAAGAAAATAAATGCAAATGGAAAAATATGAGAGGAATATGTCAAAAAGGTAGCAACAGGAATATAAGAAACTGAAAGGAGATTTATAACAGAAACCTCTGGTATATCATCTTGCTGTCTTCACCTTGCTGTCCACATACTTAAAAGACTTCAGATTCAGACTCATCTCCTGGTGGGCCTTTCATTTTGTTAGCTTCAGGCTCCACTGGAGACAGCTCTCAGATGGAAGTTTTCAGGAAGAAAGACACTTTGCTTTGCTTTACCTTATCGATCTGAGAACATACAGAGGCAGGAGATTTTATTCTGGCTCAACTATTCACAAAAAAGCAAGCAGAGACTTGTCAGATTTTGAAGGGAGAAGAGTGACATATTGAAAAGACAGCGACAAAATAACGAAGAAAACAGGCCTACTTGTGAATGGTTTACCTACCTACATTGTCACAGTAATGCTGTGCCCAGAATATACTGATTTCTAGCAAAGGTTTCAGGAGAGCAATACTCACTGATTCCTAATTTACGAAGAATCCCTCCTTCTGTTTAAAATTATTCTCCCCTTTCCTCCCACACTTTCTCAGCAGGGTCGCATTAAATGATTGTCTAAATCCTAGGCTGAGAACTGTCTGGACATGAAACATAAATGGCAGTTAAGTCCTGTCCATCTGTCTCCTCCTTTCATCCCTAATTTAAACCTTTTTACTTCCAGGTGCCTGGGTGCCAGGTGGCGCAAGCTGAAATCATCAACTAACGTCATAAAAGTTATATTTCTGAATTTCAGCATGAGAATGGACTTCCCAAAATTTCTCATCCAGACACTGATGATCTCAAAAGCAGTCAAGACTATTTTTTGGAAATCTCTTGACATGAAATTCTGTATTCCAACCTACCAATGCTGAAAACCCAAACACATTTTCTGATCAAGAACTATTAGACTTCCTCCACATCGAACGCATTCACTGTGCAGCCCATCATCAGTGGAGAAGTAGAGCAAATGCATCTTGAAGCTATTTCCCCTCTTTTCTCTGTGACTGGAAATACCTTTAAGTGGACTCACAAATATTATTTCGTTCTCCTTAGCCTTGATACTTCTATAAGATATTCGAATAAACTAACAGTACACTTGAAGAAAGTACATTAGAATCTCATTGTGTTACTATCTTCCCACTAAGCTCTTAGTTTTGGAATTCACTCACAGGAGTAGGACATAAGCCCTCTAGACTATGTTAGCTAGTTAGTTAGCCAGCTACTGCTAAAGACAACACTTCTTTCCTATGAAGATTAGCTTCACTGCCTACTGTCTTTTAAAATACAGTTCTTTTCCCCCTCCTCCTTTAGAAAGTCTGTTTGTACTTCAACATTATAACCGTTCTTTCCCCTAAAATGCATGTAAGCATGCACACACATGCACAGTAAAATTCAAAAAGTCCTTTTACAGTTGTTCCTGTTTAATCCCTGCAAGACAAGAATTCACTGCCTGCAGAAACCCTACTTGATGTTGATGACAAAGCACTTTTCTGATTTTGGGGTCCCCCCCCCCTGCAGTGGAGAAAAATATATTTCCTTTCTGGGATACAAATAGGGATCCACTCTGCTCAAGGTCTGCAGACCAGTTATGAAATCATGAAACATTCCTTGATTCTTTCTATACTATTGTTTCAGGGAGATATTGTTACAAGGCTAAGATGAAAAGAAATCCTCATACAACAATGGCCACAAAAACTATGGGAGCAAAGCCCAAAGAGTAACCCCTCCTGTACGTGGCACTAACTGATGACTATTCATTTACTTAATGAAAAACAAGCACAGCAGCAAGAACATCTCATTACAGAAAATACGAAAGAGATGCAGTATGTTTACTTCAAGATTTGTGCAAAGGAAGAATGAATATGGAATGAGGGTGCCAATCAAACATTACTCCTAATGCTTCTAAAATTAATTTGACACCCATTTTGGATAGTGAAGCTAATCATTGAAATCTTTGCAGAGTTTTTGTTTATCTGTTGGGTTTTTTTGTTTGTTTTGTTGTTGTTGTTTTTAAAATGCAAGGGCTTCTTGGAAGAAACCCAAACTGAAATTAGAAGTTAATCAATCATAGGAAGCGTTGAATGCTAACATCTCAGGTTAGACGCACACACACACACAAAAAGAATCCAAAAAGTCTTCTGAAAACCTTGGTTTTAAACACTGTTCCTTGGTTTATCTTTAAAAATAAAATAGCTGTGTTATTGCAGCCGTGACTTAGGAGCAGGGTAGCTTAAAGCTATGCTTGGAAATCAATCCTCCTGGTTTAAAAGGATCATGTCCTTACTTGAGTTACAAGCAAAATCTAAGAATACTAGAACTGCAACTATTTCTAAATCTTTTCTTTTTTCCCTATGCCAAAGTCGCTTTGTTTTTCACTCCTATCAGCTCTGATACAAAAAAAAAAAACTAGCTATTGTTAATTTCAATTTTCATCAGTTTCTAATACTTTTATACCTTAATGTTTTCTTTACATTCCTATTATGCATACTTTCTCTTACATGACAAAGAAAATGCTTTTGAAATCACTGCACTGCATTCACACGGAAAGTCCCATCTTTATTATACCACTATACTGGCCTGTAATCCATACTTATTTTTAAAACCTGATTTGTGATTCTATTAACGTCTTTTAACATTGAATCTGCTACTAGCTGTGTTACACACATGGAGCATAAACATAAAATACGTACTCTATATTAAGCAGGTCAACCATGATAGAATACAGTCTTAAAGTATCACAGAGTACGGGACAGCTACACACTTCTCCATAGATGACCTGGACATTACAGCCTGACAGCTCAGTGGCCTATCTTCACATTTGTCCAAATATTTCCCAAAGGAAATAACTAGTCACCTCAGAGTCAGTATCACTGGAAAAAGTGGAGCTCAGGGACCCTGAAATTTTGTATTTGATAGTTATACCATGAACGTAAAAACAAACAAACAAGAAAAAACACCATACCCTCTTAAACCCATAGAGCAGTCTGTCAGGAGGAACAAACTAGCTACGTGTAAACAGAAATCATTTTAGCTGTTATAACAGGCTCATTAAATTATCTCAAATATCTGAATACTTAAGAAAATGTCATTAATTTAATGACTCACACTAGTTCCAGTCTAAGCAGTAGATCATAGTATAAGTGCTGGTACACTTTGAATATATGCACAGGGAGCAGTTATGAAGTGCTAAAGATTAAAATTGAAAATGACCTGGTAAGAGTTTTCAATTCTGATTTTTATTCTCTGTCAGCAAACCAAATAGCTGGCAAATTTTGTAATTCATTCTGAATAACTTATAGGAAGTGCTTCAAGTGAAAGGTCTGTACTTTTTCTGATTTTGCTTCCTCTAAGCTACAGAGAAATCAAATAACTTCGTAAGAGCTAAATTTGTGAAACTGTCTATTGACAGGAGGTAAGTAATCAAACTTGTGAAGGTGAAGTGTAGGCAACTGAAATGAACAGAGGTCATAAAGCTCCTGGAAACAAGCTATTTTTCACTTAAGCTCTTGTAGGAACTTCCCTTGTTGGATTACAGAAATGCATTCAGGTGCTCAGAGGAGCAAGCTAAAAATACTGACCACTGTGGACATCATTACTTTCAGTCACCCATTCAATCACATTGTAACTCCTTTCAGGAGAGTGAGAAAGTCACCTTGTTTAAGTGGTCAACCCTTACAGTTTCACATATTAGCTATTATGCACACTCCAAAAAGTGTTCATATTATGCCAGGAAATCCTACCTCCTCCACAGGAGCCAAAGAGTCTGGAATAATAATACACTACACAATATTCAACATTTTTATTCCTCTAACTTTAGGAATTTTGCCAAAGATTGAGTACTATTACTCGGATAACTCCTGCTTCAACCTCTTCATCTGAGCTCCACACACTGATACTGCAGTCAGCTTGCGAACAGTTCATGCATTAGCTACCACATAACAACAAAATGTATCCCTACCTATCATAATCTGCCATCTTGTATCTTCGCCTCCATCTTAACCTTTTTAATTTGGCCAGTTATATCCTGCTGTATCCGTTAAATTAAAAGATATTTATCCATACATACATTCCACTTGCACAGATGTACACACAGACTTACATCACTGCTCTCATCCCACATTCTCCTGTTTTCACTTTTACACTAAGGCAATGTATAACTGTGAAAAATACTCAGATCCCTCTGCTGAGAACTGTAACTCCAGGAATACTTCTCACGACATATGCTGCTTTAATAAAATAAAATTACTTTCACTATTAATTTGCTATGAGAGTTGTAATAAATCGCCATAATGCCAGGTAAATTGAAACCACCACAGGTGCAGAATGAAATCGTCAGAGTTTTAGAACAGTAGTGTGAGCTGCACATCTAGTTGTAGCTGGTTTTGCATTCATTTACTGCCATTTGGCCCCTTTAGCCTTCAGCGTAAGGTTGGCCTTTTTATACAGAGATGATATAGGAATGAAAAAAATCTCACTGCCATATCTGGAATACGGAACAGGCAAGTGCTGTACTGAGCAAGATCAGATACAGAACTGACATCTACCTCAACAGCAGTCCTGGAAACATTGTCAGAATGAAAGATGCAGAAGTAGTAGAGAAAATTGCATCGATTAATGCCACAGAATCCTCTTAATATACAGCTGGCAGAAATGCCTCATTGGGAACATATAGTGGAAAAAAAAAACACACTTCAGCTTGGACACATTACACACAGCTTCACCTAAGAAAGAAGTGTTTTAGAAAATTGCTCTGTTTGAGAAGGTTCTGATTCTGGCCACACACACATTAAATTTCCATGCCTCAGAGTACTGCTATCTTTCTAGAACAAAAGGAGAGGGTTTTTTAAAGACAAGGTGTGACTTCAGACACATACACGCTACTTTCAGTGCTGTTGTGTGAACTTTACACATTGATACTAACAAGACTTACACGAAAGCTTTCAGTCACAGGCTATAAGAATTTGGGGAAAGTACAACACCAATGCTAGCTAACTAAAAAGGTAAAATTTTGTGTCTTAGATTTGCTTCTAAAAGTCCAAATTTCCTGTTTCCTGTTTTTGTTTGCTTTGTTTTGTTTATGCAATGGTCTACACTGGTATAACAGTTCTTGCCATTTATTTCTATGATAAAACTAGGATAAATAACTCGTAGTACAAAGCCACAAGAACTAGTCTAATAACCAGACAGTACACATATAATATAAAAACATGTATTTTAAAGACCTTTCATGGTTCATCACCTCCAAACTCTGCTGTCCTACTGTATTTAATTAACTAAAAAATCTAACTATTATTTTTAATTTATTTTAAGGAAAGAACTTAACCTAAGTTTAAAACTAATCCTCTTAAAGTGTCTAAAGGTCACTCTCCCGTCCATATCTGATACAAAGCTGGCAGATGGCAAAATCAAATTATGGATTTGTTCATTGCACATTTGTAAAAGGACACTCATCACACAGTATTCCAGCAAATCAGCGCCCTTCAAATGCTGTTTAGACAGTGTAAAATGGTTGCTGTTAAACTTTTAAGACCCAGCTTTAAAACCAACTGCTTTATGTCCTATAACACACTACAACCTCCATGACAACTGCTCTGCTATAAAGCCAGATCTTCACATTTTTAGGGTTATTTGTTCCGTAGCTTACCTTTGTCTAAAAATTCATCTATTCAACAAAAGAAGAAACTTTTTGTAGGGAAACAATAGAAAAAAAAAAATAGCTGTTTAATATCCACCGGCACAAACGACAGTTTAAAACCCCACGCTTGTATCTCCAGGGATTAAGATTTATTGGCATCTTTACTAGCTAGGTCTTGGAAGCCGGCAAAGCTAGCCAGAAAGAACAGCGTGTATATATTGAGACAGAAAACTCTGTGAACGACGGACATTTTTCACTGATGAGTTCTGTTTTTCCAAGAGGACGGAGTGAAGAACTGTAAATAACATGTTGGGCAGAGGTTGAAAAAGTTATCTAGCTTTTTATAGGCAACTTTAAGACTTCACTGCTTACTGGGTTTCTGGTCTTAATCCAATCACTATGAAAGTTTCACTTGCACAGTTAACTCCTTGCCTACCTTTGTTTTCAGAGCTGGTATTAAGATTGCATGAGAGAGAGGGCATGCAGAAGAGCAAGCAAGAGAGAACAAGAGAAAAAAACTCCTTTGTACTCACTAAAATCCCAATTTGGGCTTTTTTAAATTGTAACCAATTAAAATGTTACAAAATCTGGGCAGGAGGTGTACGAGTAGAATTACATTATCTTTACAAGTGAAAAAATAATGGGGGAAAGAAGGAAAACAGCTAGCTACTGGCAAAAGAACAACTGTCAGAAAAGAAATCATGAAGCCTTAACTTTCACTATAGGGGCACCTAGTATCACAGTTTCCCACTCTCCCTTCCCCCGGTAGGACCCAAATGTCATGCTAGACAAGAAAAACAATGGAAATTAATATGCTTACTTGACTAAAACATATGGGCTCTCTAAAAGCTACCTTTCCCACACAGAAAAGGTCTGCCTGCTTCAGATATAAAGAATAATATCAGTAAATTTAACAAAGAGTCAGAGAAAACAGTAACTCTCTTCCACCCACTTTTATAAAGCAGACTTTCAGTCCTACTTTCAGAGAATGGCGAGGCTGTCACCTCATTATGTATTTTAATTAACCAAATTATATGAAATCTAAGCTTTCATTAAAAAAGGTTTCTAGACTTGATGCAAAAATAACCTCACAAATATGAACTATGTCTAACCAATGCAAACATGCCTTCTGGCATCTGCAGGCAGGTGAGACTGATTGATATATTAGGATGAGTCCTCCTGCCTTGTGCTTCAATGGACATTTAACAATCGGTGCTCAGAACTGAGCATCCGCACCTGTGCCATCGTATTGCTCCACACAGGAAGGATATATTGAAGGAAAATTGAGGAAATTAACAAAGACCAAAAAGGAAGAAAATCAAGGAACAAAGGATGGGAAAACACTGATTTAGTTTCACTCTTCAAACTTTACCTTATACCATAATCACAAAATAACTGCCATTTATATAGCTGATTTCATTTACAAGTCATAGGATTATAGAATCGTTTGGTTCAGATGGGACTCCTGGAGGATTTATTTATTTATTCCTTGGAAGCTTTCTACACAAACATCTCTTCACCCACACCAGAAATGGTTTCCTCACACAGCTGAAGAACAATAGCTTTGTAATGACATTAGGCAGGAATGTAGGAACAGCAATGAAATACTCGTTAAAATTTCAGAGGAAGCAAGCTGGGCAGGCAGCATGTCAGCTCACACATACCCCCGGCGCAGCACAGCAAGGTCACCAGTTGTCTCGTCTTAAGGAGGGGTGCTGGGTGACCTGTACAGCCCTGGCTCACACAAGCACCTTTGCAGCAAAGATTCCCTGCAGCACTGTGTCTCCTAACAGCACGCCAGGGCACTGCTGACAGTCCGGGTTTCTAACTTGTCAACCATTTCATCAAGTAGCTGGCTCTCCTAGCAGATGAAGAAAATGTGTGTCTTTTACTGAACTTAACACCTGATTAATTCATAATCAGTAGAAAGCTGGCACCAAGAATTTGCATTTATTGAATGGCACTTGTACAAAGTCAAAAAAAAAAACCACTCTCCCTTAGGGTGTATTAGGGCCTGCACTGTGAAAACACACTTCATGGACAGAATATGGCCATCTCCTGGAAATATTAAAAAAGTTTGTCTTTTAAAGTACGTAGGAACTTATCCATCCTCTAGCCAGATATCTCTACCTGCCTACCACATTAAGAAGCATAAATGCATTAGACTATTAACATCTGTTGTCATTATGCTATCATTGTCTTGTTTTATCCAGCTACATGGAAGGTCATTGTTAATGGTGGAGGCCACCTTTCTAGACCCTTTTTGTATACCACCTATTAAATGGTACTAGCTCTAATAATTTAGGGTTATGTAGCTGCTGGAGTCAAAAGATTTTTTTTTTTTAAACGAAATGTAAGAATATCTTGATTCCTTTATGATTTCTGTTTCCTTGTGGTTGCATAAAAACAACATTCAAAACACTCAGAAGAAAGAAGAACAAAAATCAAAAAACTAAACCCTTGTGATTTCTGGGATGTCACTTGTGTGTTTTTTGTTTTTTAAATTTGAATTGGCATCCTCTCATACTCATTTTCACATAAAGTGTTGGAAGTGCTAAAAAGACCAACCTTTTTTCAAAAAATTGCAACCAATCATGAACAAGCTCAAATACAACGGTTAATTCTCTTAGAGCCCCCATACATGATTGAACAAAAACTCTCACCATGCTGAGGGGCACAAGCACAACTCACATGGATACACAGCGAGTTTCTTCAAGTTCTTTTCCTTTTTCCCCCAGTCTAATTCAGATGGTACTATTTCTCTTCGGAGACTCATTTTCCACTGAGCAGATGTCTAGGAGCTGGAAGCACACTTGCCACTTGAAGAGACACACGCAACTGATGAGCAAGAGAAGAGTAACCCAGATCTATCATCAGCAAAGGACAGGAAGGAAAGCAGAGCAGTTAAAGTTCTAGGAAAGCGATTTTAGTTGACTGTTGCCTCCAGTTTAAGGCTTTTCCAGTGTATGGTAAGAAACAACCAACCTGAGGCTTCAGTCAAGCTTCTACAATCAGCCTTGAAGAGCTGCCCTTGGCCCTTTGGGAGTTCTTCAGGTCAACATCAGTAGCAAACTCAGGCTGGATAGAACAATGCCTAGAATACCTAACAGACTTCAGTCCATAATGGAGAGCACCCTAATAGATTTCATTCTTCCCTTGGATGATATACACCCAGTTATCTCTATCATGGCCAACAGACATTAAATTCTGTAGTGAATGCTGCATTTTACTTCAAGTTATGGGAATCATTAATGCTGAAATCATATTTCAGGAGCTGGGAGAAAAAAAATAAGAAGGTTTGTATCAGATCGAAAGAAAAGCCCATATACTGAGTGCCATATTTCTGACAGTGACCAGTAGTATATGTCTAAGGGAAGATATAAAAACAGTTGAGGCATACAATGAAAATTCCCTGATATAACTTCCCAGCTTCTGGGAAAGCTGAAGCGTGTGGGTTTTTTTTTTCTCCAATAATCCTGTATAACTTTTCGTCCATGATTTTATATTAGAGACTTCATAATAGCCTTCACTTCCAATGTCTAGAATTCACCCATATGGCTCTAGTTGTACAGAATTCCAACACAGAGCGAGTCCATGCAGCTTGCTCTCCTTTTCAGAATCAACTGTCCTCAGGAAAGACAGAGATGCAACTCAATCTGAAACACAGCTAGGGGAAGAACCTGCTATATGAGGAGAATAATGAAGTGCCCACTGGTTATCACTGTCCTGTTATAAGACCTGCTCCTGTTCTTCAACTGCTTAGTGTCCAGAACTTGCAGTTCTCTACAGCACAGGTCTACTGTCAGTGTCTGGTCACACCTAGCATGAACAACGGCAAATTAAAGTGAAATCACTGCTCTCTCTCAGCTTCTGGCTCCCAGTGGACAATACTACCTTACTTTGACCCTGCTTACTGAGACCACAGAATGAAGAGCTTTGGGGATACAGCAGAGAATAAACATAGCGCATTTCTTCTGGAATTAAAAATAGAGCAATTATCCTTAACAGTTTGCAGCCTTGCAAGTCTTAATGCACATGAATATGCGCATTATAGTATATTGTGTGTATGCACAGTTTACATATAGTTTCTTATGTGGGGAACAGTTACCAAAGATGGACGCCAAGATCTTTATTACAGGAAAATGTGCCATATGGAGAAGTTACTGATACACTGAGCTCAACCATCAAAATGCTTCTTCCACAATCACCACCCACCCACAGACTGATGAATACCCATCATCTGTGTGCAAAGTTTAACTCTGTTTTATTAATAGTCGCATGAAATCTGAATAAATAAAAAAGTATCCTACTATATAAAGCAATGTTATATTTTTTGTTTTCTGTTCCCCCCCTCCCCCCGGTGAATTAATTTCTAATTTAGTTACTATAGAAACCATTCTGGAGCCCTCTAAGTGGGTTTGTTTTTTTTTTTTTTTTAAAAAGCCCCTCTATACATTTACACACATGCACACAGAAAGAAAAGGAAAGCTAGAGCAAACCTTTACATGCAGGTTACAGAGAAAAGTGTAACTGGCCAAACAAAAAAGACTTAGGTATTCATTTACAGAAACACTGCTAAAACTCCTGTAAGTCTAACTGCAATAATCACTGCACCGATCCTAGAACACCAGGGCTGTTCTTTTCTGTTCGGGAAGCAGTAAGGTACAACAACGCAGTAAGCATGTTTTACTTAAAACATAAAAAGGCAAGTTCCGTGCATCCTGACATTCTCTTAACATGTCAAAGAAGGAAACTGGGGCTAAGCAAATATGCCTTTTTTACTTATTCTGAAGACAGCAAAAAATACATTCAAAGCGATATCAGTCACAGCTGAGTGACAGCTAACAAATTACACAACAGACTGTGACACACAGATTCAGACCTGCAGTCCCGCAGTAAAATTTAACAGGAGACAGCTTTACCCAGGTTTATTTCTTTTCATACAGTGCTCTTATAAACATTTCATAAATAATTCTACTAGGAGTATGCATGATTTATAAAACGTCTGGGAGGAGCAGGCTGGCACGGTCCCTACTTGTCTTTGAGCTGCTTAGCCTTCACTCTTGCACACTGTTGTTTGTACTTGTAAAACTGAGTCAGCTATAATTTCAACAACCCTGAATCTTCTGTACAAGTGATTAAAAACACTATTGCTACTTGCTCCAAAGGAAAAAGGTATTTCAAGTGGTAAAGTATACATGGAAAGCCACTTAGACATCCATTTAATTCTTTTGTATCAAGAAGGCTAGGGAGCTCTCAAAAACAAAACCAAATCCGTTACATGGAAGCAAATAAACGCCCTAAGCAAAGTGTTTTTGTTGAAAATACCCTTGGAGCACATTAATAAGCTTAGGAAAGCTTAAGGTTGGACATTTAATTTCTAAGATTATATGCCACTGCTTACTTCTGTAGAGCTCTACAGAGTTCTGTTTTATCACCTGACTCTATGTGAAGACACTTGCTGGGACAGTGGGCTGTAACACCATCTGCATGCAATGGATGACACACAAGCCTGTATTCTGAACACTGACCCAGATGGTGCAGCACATGTGCTTACCCACTGCCTGGCTAGGAGCTTCGCATGAGAACAAGCCAGGGGACGTTCAACCCAGACAAGAGCAACGCAGCTTCAGAGAGCCTTTTTCCAACTTGTTCACAAATTTAGGTTTGTCCAATTCTGGAATGTCAGATGACACTAACAGTTTTTTATCATGGGTGCTTGTAGCCATTTCTCTCTTGGATCTGGATTTTCTCACCGTGCTATGTTTGTCTCATCTGTGCTGGATTACTGCCACATGTTCTACATAGAGCGCTACTTGAAAAGGATTTTGAAATTATAGCTGGTAGAAAATGACATCACCAAAATATTTAATCGTGCTAAACTCATAATGTATATTCTACCTGTTAACAGTGCGACTAACCTACACGTCTGCAGGAATAAGTCAGGATGTTAGCACTGATTCACAAAGGCCTCGGCAAGTTGTTTTGGCCATCAGAGGCACTCCATGGTCACACTATCATCACAGCTGAGCAGCACTGGAACTCTCCAGACCCCAAAGTGAAACGACCCAAGCCTGGAGGCTGTGTTCTACACAGAAGACTCTAGACTAACATTGTCTTCATCTTTGGCATACCTATGTCCAAGCTGAGGTCATCGTTTTCACACATCTCTCTGTTCTAACAGTACTGCTGGTATATTGCACCGGGCTAGCATATACCTTTCACTGAAGATCATCTTTTATTTCAAAGTGCTTAATTTCTTATTGAAGAAAATTAGTAACATTAAATTATGCAAATTAAGTTTTTGTTGATTTACAAAATAGTATTATTATACAGCTGTCTAGTATCTATACAAGCACTTTCCATCTTTCAGTGGATAAAAAGATCAATATGCGGAGTAAGGAATGATTGTTTTATAAAATAACGTTGGTAAACATCCACCCAGGGATACAATGGAATCCATTTTTAAATTAAATTATCTAGCATTAGCATTCAAAAACTAGACATGATTCAGGTCAACCAGTGATCTCTCTTAATGTGGTAATCGATATTTTCAGGTAGAAACATTCCCTTATACACACTGCTCAGTTGCCCACTACTCATCTTCCTCATACATGAAAATACAGGATACTTCTAACACTTAACCCTGCGATGATGAGCAAGTCAGCTTTGATCATGGCAAAGCTCATACCTGACTTTAAGCATGTAGAATAATTTCATTAACATCTATGAGAATACTTGGTTAGCTGCACCAGAGCCAAGGTATTCACCAGCTTGAAGAGTTAATCACACTGCAGGATTCTTAAGAGAGAAAGCAGACAAATACTGCAGGGAAATAGCCAGAACAAAGCCATATAGTCATCAACCAGGTCACAAGTGTTTGGTCTACACCCTACCAGGCTGAGAGTACTTTTTTCCAGAAAGATGGAAAAACATTGCTCTTTTTGCAAACAGATCAATGATATAATTTTGAACCACTGTCAGTACTCCTTAGTTGTATGACCCAGTTGAGCGATTATAATGAGAGGAAAGAACTTATTGTATACTTACCAAGAAGTTTGCACAGAGGTGCTAATTAACACAACATACAGCAAAGGTGTTAACAGACGTAAAATAGAAATAAATTTCAGAAGAACTGTAATATTAAAACAGAGCTAGGACATAGCACTGGGTGGGCAAGCAGAGATATAAAATTATGTCTCTGTAATCACAGGCAACCATATCACATATACATAGCCCAGAAAGAAAGAACATCTCCAGGTCCTTCTCACACATCACAAGCCACAAAACAGCTACAGAATCTTATCACAAAAGAGAAGGCACAAAAAACTAGGACATATCACAGAGAGGCCAGAGATACTGAAGACAACACCAATGCATTAAGTCTCACAGCAGGGAACGCGATAGATAAGTGCTCGTATAAGCCTCAAAAGTATCGTGTCCCATGTTACTGAGAGAGGCACAGACAATCCTGTGGACTAGAAGATACCACAGACGCAGGGACGGCCTATATAACAGTGTTGCTATTACATCGTGTGACTTGGAAATACTCTTTCTGCTGAGCCATACTACAAAAGCTGAATACAAGAAGGTTCCTCCCAAATCCTGAGATTTCTTAGAGCAACCAGAAGTATTTGTTAAGAAAACTGCTAGTCCAGCTGAGAAAAACTAAACAAGAGGATAATTTAGATGAATGGAATTATAATTTCACAGAGGTCTCAGCCATCAATTATATGGTAAATGACGCATAACTGAGAAGCATTGATGCCTCCCCATGTTTTCAAGGTCATCAGAAATAAATCTTCTAATGTGTTCCCCTCCAAGAGGAGAAAAACCCCAAATATCTCCATAATACAATTCCGGTTTTCTTTTCGCTAATTATGTGGCTCATTTAATATGCCTTTGCTGAATTTTACTTTACCATCCTTTCGCAAGCCTTTCAAGTGAGAAACAGGTGTTAAAACTATGGCTGAGAAAGTAAGGATATGTTTATCAATGGTATAAACTTACATTGAAGAAATTTGTCTTGTTCCTCTCGCAGAAGAGGCCCTGTGCAGGCATGTGCTTCAGCTGCTGCCAGGGGACACCACTGCCCAGCAGCACGTCACGGGCCCACTGCAGGTTCTGTGGAAGAAATGGGGCAGGTGAGTTGCAGGAAGGGGCAGGTAATGTCATCATGGGTACAAGTACAAAAAGTGCTCACTTGCTTTTATTTAATACCCTGTATTGTCATTTCTCATTTTTCAGATAGCTGCTGTTCCAGCAGTATTTGTAGAGACGTGATTTTGGGGATGACATCCCTTGGGAGAGAGAGAGAAGCCACCTTGCTTCTCAGAGCAAGCACTCAAGACTGATCAGCCCCAGCAGAGGATTAGTCAGTTCCCTACAGCTGCTGAATTGAGCTTCATATCAACAAGTTTTGCTTTCTTGCCTTTTTTTTTTTTTTAAACTGTCTTCATTTATTGAGATCCAGTTTTCATCTCCTGTCACCTACAGGAACCTGCACTATAAGCATATTTAAAACACCTAAAATTTTGTTAAAAGATGAATTAGAGCACAATACAAAATAATTTATACATAAAATACAGTTTCACACCAAAACGGTGCAGCTCGCTGTCCCGAGTATCCCACAGTTTTCCTCCAAGCCCTTCGGTGCCCACCCCACCCCACACCCCTGCCATCCCTCCCTGGCCCCCTGCCCCTCCAGTTTGCCCCACCACACTCTGAGACACCCCTTAGCCGTTCCCCAGGGCTAACTACCAACTAAGCATACATGCCAGCTGTAAGGCTAAACAGAAGAGGCAGCCAGTAAGCTTACACTGCAGCCCTCTTTTACTGGGGTGGTTAATTCAGGCCTTTTATCTCTACTTAACCATTGCCCACCACGTAATTTTACTTAATCTCATTGGAAAATTCCATGCCTGTCATCAAATTTAGTTAATAGTGCTCAATAAGTTCATAAAGAAAGCACTGGTAGGAGAATAAATGATAGACAACAATCAAAAATTCATAAAAGCACTATCCCTCTAAGAGTTCAATGCATGAACATCTCTTGTGTAGCTGAGAACTAGGGACAGCTGTTGGCTCCAGGCAAAACATGGTATTTAGGATTACTAACAGATGGGACAATTATTAACTGTAAGGTTTTACTGACAGAGGTTTTGTTTTACTTCCTTTTTTCTTTCAGTATTAGAAAGTAGCATTCAAATTGCATTAGACTGGTTTTTTGGTTGTTGTCGTTGGACTTTTTTCACAGGAGACTTGCAACTTACAGAGCAGGGAAAACAAAGAAGAAGCCATTTGGTTCTACAGAGGCAAGTAACAACGCTGAACTCTGATGTGTTTTCTGTGGGCTGCAGATATGCTTCTGTGAATCATAAATTTGATTAAATCATGTCCGTCCGACAAGTATATTCCACTTGTAATATCACCTCAATACTTTTGCTATTGTTGTTAGCAAAAATCTTAGCTTGTTTTCCAGATGATTTTGTTTACAAGATTCTGGTGAAACAGTAAAAGCCGTGCCTAATCATAAGTGCTTCGTCCTAATGACAGTAGTCATGCAGAAATCTCCAACGTCTTACAGAACTGGAGCATTCCCTTTAGCAAAATGCTCATTATGGATTCATGTGCAAGAGAGCTGAACACTGGAAATATTCACCAGATATTTATGGATGTCAAAAACACTTCATTCAGAGAACAGATATAGGTACTTATACAGGACCTTCACAATTATAACGTACAACAGGCAAGGGGGGTTGTATAGCTTTCCTTTGGTAAGGGATAAATACATGTTCACTCACACATATTACAAGGTACTTCCTGGCTAGTTGGGGTGACCAGTGAATTTAATAATTATTACAGAGTGTCAAATTTAATTAAGGCTGAAGAAAGCAAAGTATATAAACTTAACTGAACACTTTTTTTTTTTACTGTACTGCTTTTGCATTATGTATTTCCATAATCCTATTAACCTATGCCTATAAAATACTCTGAAATACATACAGAAGAATTAAAAACACAAAAAAGAACCTACAAAGATCTGATCTTCCCTGAAAGCCATCTTGTTTTGAATAAAATCAGCATCCAGCAAAAATAATAAGCCTATCATAACTTTCACCATCCAGGCACATAAATGCTTTATTTTTATGTCAATCATAGTCATCAGAAGCATAAGGATATTCAAAGTGTGAACACAAAGTAAAAATGCCTAACGTGCAGCCATGTGAATCCTACAGTTAAAACTATTGCATAAAAAAAAATGAAGGAAAACAAAACCCTTAAGAAAACTACCACCACAAAGCTTAGATATAATTCCCAGTCTAAACAAATCTTAGCTATAGAGGTATTCCTGAATCTAAGTTTTATACTGAAAATGTAAAGAGGTCATTAAGTGCAGTGTCATGCTCTGGTGATCTGTGCACATTACACGGACCATTCACAGGCATGTATATGGTACATATAATTCATAGGCTTTTATTGAATATGATGACAGCAACCTAGCTAGGAGCAAAAAAGATCATTCAGACAAATGGGGCAATTACATGGTAACTTCACACAATCAAAACTAATGGGAATAAAAGATGTAGTTACAGACTTTCCACTACCCTTCTTAAATCAGCATGGTCAGTGATTCCCAGTAAATATGCCTCAACAGGTCTCAGCTCATTAGATTTCACAGAGTCTGCTCTGCTTTGTTTTCAGCTGATGAAGTTATTAGGAGTGGGTGAAGGGATCCAGGACATAGCAAAAGAGATTTATTCCTCTTGGCACACTGCTTGCTAGTCTGAAATGCTGGATTTAGCTTTCTGACTCAGGGCAATTACAAAGCGCTCTTTCCAGTTCAGCTGTTGCCTCCCACATCTTCATCACCCAAAGATTCAAAGGCAAGATGACTGACAGGGTACAATAACTTGCAGAAAATTTTACCAGCATTGTTAAAAAGGAAAAGAAAAATCTTTCATGGTCAACCAAGTGGAAATTTGAGTCACCTCAGAGATGGATATCCTTTAACTCAACAGTGTCAAAAGCTGCTAATATCCAACTTGGAAACTCCGTGAAGTGCTGCTGAGAGATGTACAAAACATCCTACTACACCTTAATCCTTCCCCGTTTCCTTTCATAGTCAGTTAGAAGGCTTTGTCTCAACAAAACAACAACAAAACACATTGTAGTGCTACTGCATCAAATACAAGAAAAATAAAAAGACTATCGACCTTGCAGGGTAGCATCTTAAACTTACTACCAAACTGTCGCTACTTGGAATGCTTAGATGTATTAAACTTACGGATTATGCCGGTCTGTAAACGCGTATGCATATTAAACCTACATATAATCTTGTAATTTTTACATGCACGTATTATGCCTGTTTTGACTTTATGATGTTGGTAACATATGACAATATCTGACATTAATTTCTTCAACTGACATCTAAATTAGACACACAAACAATTCTAATTATCAGCACAGCCACTACTACTTTCCTAGAAAAGACGTGAAACACACCTCATCAGTACATTCAGCCAGACCATGCAGTCTCTGTTGTGAAGTGGATCATGGTTATTGGATCTCAGTGTGGACCGAGCATCCCTAGCCTTAAACTGCATAAATTATTGCATGTCTACCCAGTTGATGGATGAGTAATATCATGAAAGCTATGGGATAGAACGATATGACAGTGAATTCATAGTCTTCCTAAACAAAAATTCATAACCTCACCTTACAAATGTAGCAGAGGACGTTTCACTAGAAATAATCTAAAACAGTTGTAATGCATACTATGATATTGGAATTTTGCTAATATTTTTAAAAATTACTTTTCACAGAACAAGTTGATGGTCACGTTCAGTCAGTCAATACACTGAGGATCAGGTACTGAACTGCAACAGTTTGTCAAGTATTCCAGCTTTAAATTACTAATAGTATTTTATATACTATGTTCACCATGATGGCAGCAAATGGTTGTTAAAAACCATTATGGGCTCTGTTAATAATGGACATAATAGAAGATATAAAAAAAAACTAAGTTATACAAACAATACCTGTGAGCAGACTCTGAGGATTTACAAAGTATTTTTTATTTCAAGATAAAGAAGTATGTAAGTATTTTTATTTCCTGAAAATCTACTGGTTGCAGAATATCAGACCAGTTCTACATACCTAATCCTGACACCATAAGGCAACTACTCACTATTCACAAAGTGTTTTAGTTATAGTGATGAACAATGTCTTGCCAAATCCTGTCGTCTTCCTCTTCCAAACTGTGCCAAAACTCATTTTGGAGGTAAAAAACTAACATCACAAAGGATGAAAACTCCACTTCAAGAGAGAGACACAAGGTGAATGGGCAACTAAAACTATTGACCAAACTGGCGATGAAACAACTTCTGAAAACTCACCCTTACTTTCCTGTATATTTGTTCCAACAACAACAAAAAAAACTACGTAAAAATTTGCGGTGATAACAAAATAAAGAGAAATAGCCAAATAGCCTCCAAAGAGTAAACAGGATTTTGGGGNATGTTAAAAAAAGCACTCAACTATTTTTACTAATCTCGCAACAGCAAAACCAGTAATACTGTAAAATGGGAGAAAACAGATTGCATACAGAAAATTTGTTTTTCTATGCACTGTGGAGACCTGCCAATCCGCTCCTCTCCTGGCCAACCATGAATTTTGGCCATCAGTCTAAATTCTTCATACATATTCCTGGCACTGGTATGTAAATGCTGAATTCTCCAAGATGGTTAGATGCATTTTAAAATTAATCTCAGCTTTCTAAAATTTACCAGGAACCTAGTCTGCCCCCACAGCAACTCAACTTGATCTAATTTATTTACTTTTTAAAATCAGGCTTGTCACCAGGATATCTAAGCATACTTTTTACTCCAATTGTTGCTGCAAATGTGTAGATGCATTTTGTATTTTAAATTTGCTCAGGAGTAAAACTCCCACTAAAGACATAGTAGGTACCATTAAAACATAGATCTTTGACATTGTAATTTTCTTTCTTAGACAACTCATTCAAGTTCTTTTGTTACAACAGTCTCATGAAAGTATGCAGTACACATACATTAGTAGGAAGGGGTTTTTTTTTGCTGTGTTGTTTGTTAGAGAAACAATAAAAATGGACAGTAAAACCCAACAATGCTAGTTGAAACCAACCTGATAACTACTAGGCTCAAACCGACAAGATTCAATTTTTCTGAGTTCCAAGACATGATAAATTTAGACAACAATCTGCATTTCATACAGAAAGACATCAAAAATCACTAAGTTGATATATTACATATAGAAAGACAGAGAGATACACAGAGCAAAAGAGGAGGCATCATCACTGAGAAAAAAAATGAAGAAAATATTCTGCAAGTAGTTCCTCAGGCAAGGAGATGCTACTTGAACCAACGAATTGATAACAGGCAGCCTTTTTTTGTTGAATGTTGATACAAAATCATTTGTCAGCAACAGTAATGACAGATTGCAGGAATCTGCAGCTCCTCTTAATGATTAGCTCCATGAAAAAATTAACAACTGTCACATACAAACAGCATAAGAATGTTTTCAAAACAAGTTATCTTTAAAAAATGGTCATATTTTTCTGGATAATCACTCTACAGCCAAATGAAATACTCACCACCTTTCAATAGATTGCAAATACATGCTACTGCTCAGTTTGCAGCAGTACTGTAAATATGTGATCTACTATGAGGAAAGCAGTATTATTTATTTCTGTTACCTTCCCATCCCTATTAGAGTGTGCACTGGAAATTCAATTCACAAAGGCTTCAGTGGTGGGAAAGAGAATTCGGGAAGCAACGCAGTGCAGCAGATGATATAACACAGTATTTCCAAATACGAAATTTGTGAGTTCAAACCTTCAATTGTGACAATTAGTGAAAGAGCTCTGATAATTTCTACCTACTATTCGTGCACATTTTACTAGCCTACTTCAGAAAGACAAAGGATTGTAATAACAGAAGTATGCAGAAGTAAAATAATGACAATTTTAAATCAAAATAATGGTGATTTGTGGCACAAGGCTTTTGAAATTAATTTTATTATGAAGAACACGTAATGCTGGAAGAAGAAAGTTATTTTGCCTTCACTTCAAACTGAAACTGGTAATATTACAGTGACCAAGACATTGTTATGCCCGTTTAATCCAAAATCACCAGCTAATGAACAGTAGAATCTCTAACTGACTTTCATTCAGTGATCTCTAAACAGCAAATAATTTCGTCATACTCAAGGGGATGAAAATACAAAGTAAAGGAGCTGGAGGAAAAAAAAAAAGCAATATTCCAGTCTGGAGTATTTCTAGTTGCACTTCCGTCAAGCCCTATTTCTTACTTTAACCACTGCACAGAAAGAGTCAGGATTTTATACCTAAACAGCTATCAGGTAGCTATGCAAACCCTGTGTATAATATTAAAGAAAGCACTTCTTCCTACAAGTTAAGTGGAATACATGTGTTAAAATCTTGGGCCTTCTCCAACTATATGACAGGAAATAGATACAAAGTACTTCTATCTTCATGGTGCCTTTGCCTGTTCTCCCCCCAGCCCCAGCTCCAGAGTAACTGCTGGAAGATGAACTAGGACCCTTTCACAGTTCTGTGAAACCGCTGCTGACGAACCAGAAAGTGTAACTTTTGCAGAACCACTTGATTTCCATATAACTAAAAGAAAACGTGCCTTTGCAGTACCCTAAATTAAACACTGTCTAAGAACATGATGGATCTCATGAATACAACAATAAATACATTACTAAGTTGTTACAGACCTGCAGAAACTTAAAATCGTACTTTTTAAAGCACCAGTTCTCACCTTATGTGCACGCATGCAATTAATATACATCCAAAACTAAGTATGCAATTTCGTACGTGTGCTGTTTAAAACATGGACCCAAACTGCTAGTGATTGTCATGCTCTGACACTGGGAAAGCTTTCATTCTACAAAGACCTAAAATACCCAGAAAGCTTATCTGTGTCACGTGACGTGTTTCCACCAATAGTGACGAATTTCTGCTTCCGAGTCATGTTTTAGTTCAGTTACTCAGTAAAAGAAACAAGTATTATCATTTTTACAAGAACATCTTCATTTACGTGACATATCTAAAAGGTAATTCTCTGCTGAATGAAAAAAATAACTTAGTTCAGTAATAAAAAAAAAGGCATTTTGTACTCAGAGGGCCTCACACATGAATTAGACAATCCAGGAACCAAAGACTTCCCAAAGTATAGTTCTAATCCAAACGAATAAACAAACATATCTGCTGCATTTTAACACTGCGACTTCTGAATCCGTACAAATGGCAACACACTTTAGTTACAACATTTACAAATTTTACAATCAACACAGCTAGTCAGCCATTCTATCAGCGGTCTGCTCACCTTGTGCGTTTTGCTGTACGTGTACAGATAAGCCAATCTGTAGAGGCTCTTGTAGTGCTGAGGAAAGCGGCTGAGACACAAACAGAAGGAGGCAATACACTGCTCTGTCAGGAACTTCCGCTGCTCCTCCAGGTCTGCTGGAAGGCCCTGAGGAAACTCAGATGCATCTCCACAAGGTTCAGCTTTCTTCTTGCAGTCCCACTGTGAGGGTGGGGGGACTGCAGCTTTGGTGGGATTGCCGGAAGCTGGCTGAGGATCCAACAGAATTTTTTGGCCAGTAAGCTCAGCAGGATGGTAAGATTCTGAGCTCTCCAGCAGCTCTTCTGACTTTCCCACAACTGGAATATTAAGAAAAAGTGACAATGAAAATGACAAAATGGCAAATGACACATACAAAATGACAAAAATGAACTACAACAAATGGAATTCCTTTTTTTCATTACAGCTTAGACAGAATTAGCAAGTGCTTTCTGAAAAAAATGATGACTACTCTTGATGTTTACTAAGTCACCTTCAGCCCATGAACAGAGAGACACACTGACCTCTCCATAGTCTTCATTTGAGTCTTTCACCTGAGCAGCAGTAAAAATTCAGCATACCTTGCACAGTGCAGTATACAGTGTTGGAAGATAACTGGGGTGGAGGGTGCAGAGGGGGGACAAGGGAAGGGAATAAGACTGAATTCAATGAAATTTGAAATTTCTACTGCAAAGAAAGGAAGAAGGAACAGAAAATTAATGCCATCCTGCCAAGTGAAATATATTATTCTTAACAATTTACCTAGGAGAACACAATTCCAAAATACAATTTAGGCTCAGAAAGAATGATCAGCAGCAGCTAACTTGCCCTTCTAGATAATGCAGGACCCGCAGCTCTATCCAAGTATTTTCACAGTTAATCTGGTAACTCATAGTTCAATTGACCCATCTTTTCTTGAAGGTTACCAAACCTTACTTAAGAAAAGATCTGTGACAGTGGGAGCTTCTACATTTCCTGTTAGCTAGCCAGTATTGCTGAAAACATGCATGCTACACGCAGCTCAAGTTTTTTCAGCTTTGATTTTCAGACATGGAATTTTACTGTGTCTTTGTCTTTCCTAGGATAAAGAGCCTCTTGCATTAGATCTCATCTCCAAGCAGCCTGGAGATGTACTAAAGTACACTTCATACTCAAGTAGCAAGCTGCTCCTTAACTTTTTCTCCAATAAAGCTGAACTCCGAGTCCAGAACAGAATTTCTTCAAAATTTGCTTGGACAATGTATGTATCCATCATAATTTTCCTATATAGATAGCTTTATAGTACAAATTTTCAAGCATTTCTTAGAAGTGTTTTTTCAAGTACCTTTTACATGGCAAGCCTATAGATCTTTCACTTAAAAAAGAGCTTGCTTTGTTTTTGTATTTTGTTTAGTTAAGCTGATGATGATTCAAACGACTGGAAAAATCTTAGCAGTTCATACAACAGAGGGAATGAAAGTATGTGCAACTGTTTTCCACTTAGCACATGTAAAACACATATAATGAATAAAAAACTAAGCAGGTATCATTTAAGTTTATTAAGCCTTAATAAAGCTTGACATCTAATAGGACTTGGAGGTAAGTCAGGAAGGTACTTTCCAGTTACAACATTTGCTCTAACAAATGTCAGTAATGCAAGAATTAATTCAATACAGTTTTCCTGACAGACAACTGATGACAGTAACTCACTGCAAGCCTGGAGAGCAGCCATGTTTTTAGTCCAACACCCAAAAGGTTCCTGGATTTAGCGACTGTGTAAGTGGTATTTTACAAAATCAGGAGCTGCCATCTACTTCATATTGATGCAAACATCACCACAGACTTCCATAGCTCAGGCAACACTGAAGCAAAATATTCTTATAAACAAGAAACCAAGCTATCAAAGTTTGTGAACAAAAAGATGGCTAGTGGGCACTTGCCTCTGCTGAGATCAGCAAAGTGAATCGGGAATATCCACATACCATGCTTTGTGGTTCTATGAAACTGAAGAGAGTAAAGCATAGTCTGAACTGGCAAAAAAGACTTAACACACAAAGGGCTTACAACCCAGAAAGGTGGGCAAAAATCAATACACCAGTTTTGTTTCTCTTTCCCTGGTGAAGTCCAGCCTCTCTACTGCCACATCCAACTGTACAAACTCCAGAGAAGGAAATTCCAGCTTCTGGATAAGCTTTAAAAAAAATTCTGAAACAAATTTTCCAGTGGAATACAAAAGACTTAGTTCTATTATACGTGGAAAAGTGTGGTAGAAAGCTATTCCACTCTCCACCAAAATAAAGTACCCAATGGAATAAAACATCTAATTCCACTACTTGTGCTCTTTCAAGTACTGAATATCAAGCTGTTAATAGGCCAGAACAAAAAGGGTATCTCTACATCTGGGGAACAGAGAAAATATTTTGATTGAGGTTATTTTAATAACTACTCAAATTACATGGATATGTGAAACATTGAAGAAAGACTAAGTAATAACCTAAAAGAAGGCAAGCCAGTCACAGGGCCACCACAGACAGCAGTTTATCATGATTCTCTGATTTATAAGATTTAACAGGCATTATAAATTGAGATGATGGCCACATGAGCAAAGCACAGTTCTAATTTTAAGCTACGCACATATGTGCAGTAATAATGCCCAGTTAAAATTCTCAGCCACAGTGCAACACATTTCAGTGCTTCCACATGCCAGAAGAAACATTTTAATGAGAATATACCAGCTGACATTATCTATTAAAATGGGCATACTCTTTTCCTCTGTAGATCCCAGAGTCTCTTTGCTGGACATCAGCGCATCAGCACAGGCAGTAGAAATCCTCTTCTCTGTGTAAGTCTTCCTCAGGCTGTCTTGAGAACTGGCAGGCTCATTAAACATATCCTGTGTGGAACTGGAGTCAGACAGCACTGCTGCAGTGCTATCCTGACTCCTCTCTGCAAAACAGATAAAGAAGGAATGCACTATTTCATACTCATCAAGCTGCTACTTGCATGTTGGTAACAGTAACATGAAACTGCAGCCACTCTGCAAACCTCTTTCAAATGCAATACAGGATCCTTAACAACCACCAATTCTGTAGTCTAAAAGGTATTTATTTTCTTTCAACACCTCTCTGTGCAAAGAAATGAAAACCCCAGTGTTCTTTCACTAGGTATTAGTTAACACTAATGTAATGGAGAGCTCCCTGCCCCACTAAATTTCTTCCTACAATATAATCCCGAAATTTGGTTCGAAAGAAATGATGCTTAACCACAACAAGCAGTTAGGTTGAACAAAATATTTCAATTGCTCTATGGTCCTAAAAAATTTTGCAGTTCTACTGTACCATTCGCCTTGAGAAGCAACCAGCAGAGTTCAGAGTCTGACACAATCAAAATCCAGTTGATACAAGAAAACTATGAACAACAATAATGGTAAAAATTACTTGTGAAGGACAAAAAATGCAGTACCATTAGAGAGGGTAAAGACTTACAGGAATGATCAGTGATGCCATCTATCCTGCAGGTGTTAGATGCTGTTCACCAAATGTTCTGAAAGGTGATTTGATATGGCAAATAACCCATCAAAGAGCTAGGTCTAAGATAGACAGAAAAGCTCTTAGACTTCACGGCAGCAGTCAGAAGAATAGAAGCGACTTGGCCTTGACAGATATACTTGAGCGGAGTGGTGTACAGTGGCTGCTGACTACATTAGGGTCAGAACTAAGTTGTTAAGCTGCTGATAGCTGTTACAGCACAAGACAAGTTGTACAGCATCGTGACTGTGGAGGATAAAATTCACACCTCAGAACGAACAGGCAAGAGAAAACCTTCCACCTAAGTCTGAAAGCAGCCTGATACGATCCAGGTTCTTGTACGTCAGGGGTTATCAGAGGCAACCTGCTTGACTCCAGGACAAGAGGCAGCAGGCACAAACTGAAACACAGGAGGTTCCAGCTGAATACCAGAAAACACTTCTTTACTGTGAGGGTGACAGCACTGGAACAGGTTGCCCAGAGAGGCTGTGGAGTCTCCTTCTCTGGAGACATTCAAAACCCGCCTGGATGCCATCCTGTGTAATGTGCTCTAGGTGACCCTGCCTGGCAGAGGGGTTGGACTAGATGATCTCCAGAGGTCCCTTCCAACCTCAACCATTCTGTGATTCTGTGACTAAAAAAAAGCAGCTTAGTATCTCCAGCAGAAAGACAGAAAGAATATTCCTACTGAGATGGGAAACCAGCATTTTTCTGTAACATTGTGCCAGCATAATTCAGTGTCCAACACAAAATTCCGATACAGGCAATTCTCTTTAAATCTGTAGCCCAAAAGATTAATTTCCTGCTTAAGATGTATAGATAGCTTAACCAAGAGATGTTACATACATTGTCTAGGTAGTTCCACTGCATTCTTATTCATTAAGTTTCGTGATATGATCAAGAAAGAAAAAAAAGCAAACGCCCTTGAGATGAGCTGATTATTTAATTAATTTCTTCTGTTCCATCCAAATCGCACATGTTCAGGAGAGAGCTAAGGGCCTCCTATGAATTTACTTTATCAATACAAATCCCTCTGCAGTCCTTCAGCTTGTAGATCAGGTTCTGTTTATTAGGATCCCAACAAATTTAAACCACATTTGATGCAATCCTTAGGCTTTCCACTAACACACCTCTTTCAAATAACAGATATTAATAAAACTGTATCTTGAAAAAGAATGGGGGAAGAGTATTTGCTTCTTAATTGGAAGCTTTATGGTTGGTTAATGATGACAAGTTTTATACAGAAAAGATATAATTAGGAAGAATAGGAGAAGAATGATTCTGAAGAGAGGTCAGTCAAGCTTTCAATGACTCATTTACAAAGCTTTAATAACATTCCGTGGTACTACTGAACTCCCAGATGGCATCAGAAAAGCATTTACAGTAGCTCCCTTGGTATTTCTTTTTTAAAAGAAGTTTCTGCATCTATGGCAAAGAGGTTGAATTACTCATTAGGGAAAAAAAAAATAATTGCAAATTTCCAAATGTTGCCCTAAGCCAGGAGGTCAGTTCTAATGTGTGGATTATGACAGATGAAGCATTAGAATGTAAATCAAGAACTGCTAGACCAATACACAAGTGATATCAGATCACTAGGAGATTACACTAGCTTCTCAGTATGCAAAGATGGACTATGATTTAGCATGTTATATTTCAAATGTGTGCATGACAGCGAAATTTTCCTCCATGGGGAGCAAACTGGGAGAGAATTTCCAAATACATAAAATTAACCAAAATAAAAATAATTGCTCTTCATATTCACTCAGTACAGAGCAAAAGGCAATAGGTTTTAATTGCTGCAAGAAAGGTTTGGTTTTTTGGTTTTTTTTTTTTTCCCCCTAATCTCAAGTTTAACTGTTATATACAGTTAAACAATAGCACAGAGAACCTATGGAATCACTGGAGGTTTTCAAGGACAGGTGGACAAACAACCATAGTTTGTCAGGTTACCCAAGATGCTTCTTCATTTAACAAAAAAAAAAAAGCTCTGACGATAACCTAAATACTGCAGTTTATAATGCAGAACCTACAGCGATTGCACCAAGTAGCATCTGTTTAAAAAAAAAAATTCTCATACATCAATGCTCTTCTATCCTAACTCAAAAATACGTTATACATGCTGTGTCCATCTAGTATACACATTTTTACAATCATTGCGTTATAAAGCTTTTCCTTCATCTTGTTAAAGTTGACTGTAGTTCAGAGAGATATTCACTAGCGTTATCCAACCTACAAGCCAAAAGCCATTGCAGTCATAGAATCATTTAGGTGGGAAAAGACCCTTAATGTCATCAAGTCCAACCATCAGTCTTGAGACATGAGAAGTAATTGCTAATTCCCAACTGCTGTTGATATCTGTCCATTTGAAAGATGCACACTCAAGAAGAACATCATTACTTTTTAACAATTATTGCTGTAATTAAAGACATTTAATGAAACTCAGTGTTGCGTTAAAATATGACCTGATATCAAATTCTCTTTGGTATTACTATATTTTGTTTCATTACTTTGTTGGATCACGCCTAAGTTTTAGATTTCAAACAATGTGACCAACTGAAATACGTTTGATGTAAAGTTAAGTATTGTATGCTTATTTCTAAAGATTAAGAATATATTGCTCTCAAGTGCTCAACTTGCAAAATTTCAGTTATTTTTATGCCAGATTATATCACCCAATCCGTCAACAGGTGAAACAGAGCAGTTCTGGACAGAAGATGTGAAAAGGTCAAAAGGAATAGAAGGGACCTCTTGTTAACTTTCCAAGAGATTACTAAAAAAAATATATACATATATATATATTATTAGAAAGATGTCAGGGAAAGAAGAATTTGTATTTTCATTTGCACTGTCAAAGACTTCATTGTATCAGTGAGATCCCTTTAGTCACTTGGATAACTAAGTAGCTATAATTACTGAGAGACAGCTAAGATATTAGAAAAATATCTTTCTGTCATTTGACTTAGTTCTATTCTTAAGAGCATTTTAAGACTAATCTTATCCTGAATGAAACAGGTTTACCAGGTTGACTTCAAAATCCCTATTCCACACTATTCCTCCATGCCAGAAAAAGCTTTCATCACTTTGCACCATGAGCATCCATGTACAACACCTGTATGCCTACCAATTAACAGTAAAAAGTTGTGTTAAACTTTGGCAAATCTCAAAGAGGGGGTTTTGTTGTTGTTGTGTTTCTGGTTTTATTTGTTTTTAATTTGTTTGGTTTGGGTTTTAAATTAAAAATGCAATAGGAAAAAGGCTCAGTACTCTGCTAACCATTACCCTGTGCCAGCATTCTCCCATATGTACCATAAGCCCAATGGATTATACACCAGAAATCTTGTTACCTCAACTATGGCCACTCACACAGCTGAACGAACAAAAAGAAGAGGTAGTGATATGTTAAAGTGACCTGAACTCGTAGACATACAGTCCTAATGACAAAGCTCTTACTGCTAAGTATGCCAACCAGATAAAATCTGCTCATGGTACAAACTTCTGTAATTTATTCCCTGGGGAGCTGAAGTACAGCTTCACCAGGCCAATATAAATTAGGTATTCCACTTTTGCCAATTAATTACTGTGCAGTTCTGCAATTGTGTTGCTTGTCCTCCAT
>VXAL01010012.1:515685-526309 GCA_013399475.1 Chauna torquata
TTTTTTTTTTTTTAAAACCACGATTCTAACACCAAAGGAATAATCATAATGTTCTCAAATTTTGCTTGTTAACTTCTTGCTAATTTCAATTGAAAACTCATTTCGGGGTCAAGCGACCTCAATAGAGAGATTCCTAACGGGAACCGTAATACAGAAGAAATATCTAATGACTAGGGTAAAAATACTACACTACCACATAAAGCATCTTCTTCTGAACAACAAAATGTCACACAATAAAAATCAAAATGCACTATCATTTCTTCATTTATGACATCTATAAAACTCCAGAGAAATTTGTGGGGTGGTTTTTTTTGGTAATTTATCAGGCTTCAAACTAAAGTTCTAGCAATCTGCTCATCAGTTCCCAGACTAGAATATTCAATAACACTAAACGATGTCTATTTCCTCTGTAGATTTCAGATGCAAAATTGCTCTGTGCCTTCACGTACCCTTTTGTCTCCCTTATGTGACTGGACTTAGAAATAGTTTTCTTTCTCAAGTCATTTAAACCAGGGTTTTTGTCACTGACATAAGTCTATCAACTTCAATGAGAACTGAAATGATAACATCTAATACACAAGCACTAAATTTAATCAATAAACTTAAAGATTTCTTCAGTTCCTTTTAGAAAAGTTATTCTAAACATACTTTATTTTTAAGATGAAAAAGCTAAATCTTGGTGGTATTTCAGAAAGCTGTGTTATCAAGAAACAAGCTTAGTTTAAACATCAACTAAATACCGTACTTGAGCAAGATAAGTAATTTTAGAAGGACATCAGCCTAAACAGCTAATCTATCAGAGACTGCTATTTGTGTTCCTTACACTTTCAAACAGAAAAGTCTTTCATTCTTTGACAGGTACGAACACGCCAAAAACAAAGAACAAAAGGTGCAAAAGAGAGCTACTGATTCAGTCCTTGCCCTTCCTAGTTATTATCACAGAATCACTGAAAGGCTTGGGTTGGAAGGGACCTTAAAGCCCATCTGGTTCCTGCCCCCTGCCACGGGCAGGGATGCCGCCCACCAGGTCAGGTTGCCCAGGGCCCCATCCAACATGGTCCTGAACACCACCAGGGACGGGGCAGCCACCACTTCTCTGGGCAGCCTGTGCCAGCGCCTCACCGCCCTCTGAGTGAAGAATTTCCTCCTAACATCTAATCTAACTCTCCCGTCTTTTAGTTTAAAACCGTTCCCCCTTGTTCTATCATTATCTGCCTGAGTAAAAAGTTGTTCCTCATCTTTTTTTTTTTGCCTTTTTTTTTTTTTTAAGCCCCCTCAATATTCTTGATTTTAACTTAGCTTCCCCCACCTCCCTATCTCACTCTTTCATTTTTTGATTTTAATTTCAAAACAATCACATGTTTAACGTTAGGTTTTGGGGTTGTTGTTGTTTCTGTTTGTTGGTTGGCTTGTTTTAGAGATACCCTTATACAATCTACCTACAATAATAGATTGCAGGGTTGTTTGTTTGTTTTTAACTCCTGAAACCAAAATGAGTTTCTTCTGTCTGCTTTTCAGTACAGAAATAAATAAGAATGAATGATGTGCAGTAGGATTCAATAATACTGACCTGTTTGGGCAAATACAAATGTCGTGCATGTAAAATTTGATGGCCTTAGACTGTTCTTTATTCTTGAAATGATAGTCTGCCAGAAGGTAATACAACTCAGTCACCACTGGTGGAGAATAGTCTGCCCCATCTGGGAGAGATGGTGCCTGGAAATAATTAAAAAAAAAAAGATTAATAAAATGTACACATTAAATGAGATATACACTTGCTTCTTCCTTGTACTGAAAATAGTCTTTTCATCACAGAATACGAACCTATTGAATATGAAGACAGTTAAAATATTCCACAGATTTACAGAGCACTTAGAAACACTAATGAACATCTCACATTGACTCCATATTAATCAATATTACATCTTGCCATTCCAAGACCAGAAGCTCTGGTGGTGTCATTTCATTCAAATGCAATTATCTGAGGAAATCCAGTATTATTGAATAAAATGTTCCCTTAACTATCTGAAAGTAAACATTAAAAAAAAAGAATTAAAATTACTGTTGTGTTATTTTTAAGCAACTAATTGTACCTTGCTGCATGTTCCTTCAATATAGGCAGAAACAGTATCTAGGCTCAGCATAGGCTTGTCTGTTCGAGGAACAATTGTAGCAGTCTTCTTTAAAAGGTTGGCCAAGTCAGCAGAAACAGTACTGGTTTTGTAACTGTCAAACTCTGGAAGAGTTTTAGGCTTAAAATATTCAAACATAAACAAGGCATCTTCCCATGTTAGATCCACCTAAAGAGGGAGGCAGATGAAAGGGGAAAAAATTATCTCAAACTCCAAAATTAAAGTGCCTACTAAAAGCGAATTTCTATGACTTTTCTAGTTACCAAAAAAAAATACATGCTGCTTTAGCGGAAACAAGTTAAACCTCTCAAGAACAGAACAATTAAAGGCACCATTAGTATATGGTGCTCACAAATACAGTATACTGCTTACTGATTAAAAGAACAATGTAGAGGTCTGTAACTTAGTGTATGTCACTGAAAAACAGTCATTCTACTTGCTTAGACAAACAAACCTTTTTTTCTTCCCTGTTTTCTTCAGTTAGACCAAGTTTTTTTCTTTTATTGTTCAACCTATTCCCTACAGCAAATTTTGCTTCTGTACTGAAAACAGGGAAGTTGCATTACTAAAAAAAATTTTTTTTTAAACTATTACAATAAGAACTTTTTCTTCCCGAATTGCCCAAATGTAACAGGTGGTTTTGGCAGAGGGTACTCTCCTTACACTTCCCTTTTTCTCCATTATTCCCGTCTTCTCATTATCTTAATTTTCTAACGGGTAAGTATGAGAGAGAAAATTCACAAATATTCAGTAACTAACAGAATAACAGTATTTGTGTATTTAAAAAGGTCTGTTCAAAGTAGCCAGATAACTGTTTTGCTTGTGTGAAACTTTTTCATTTAAAATTTTATGATCACTTGCATTTGGCAAATTCAAATGCGTATGAGGTTTGCAAACAAAAAACAATGTTTCAGGCAGAGGATTGCTGATCTGATTTTTCTGTCCCTTCTTTAATACTACAACCCTCTTCCCATGGCACTCAGTAGTTTTTCTTCTCCCAAACTCAAATGAATCTCACATGTTCTGATAAATAGCTACCAAATATTTACCATCATGGATTTCACAAAACAAGCTACAGTGTTTCTTTCACATATATATATATTTATATTTGTATATATTTACTTGCATCATTTTTAACAGTGTCACTTTTCATATTCATAAAGTGCAAGATTGGCTGCTAAAGTTTTTCTTCTTACAAGCTGACATTTTCCTCTCTATTGTTCTCACCCTCGAAATTCTCCTCCTCTGTTGAAAACAGGAAAGTCATGGCTCAATAAAAATTTGTTGATAGTTTTAAAATGACAGACTACTGTGAATAAGACTATACTAGCATTTCATTTCAAACATCTGACTATATTCATAAAGGCTTTTTTTTTTTTTTTTTAAGAAGAGTTTATTTTGTACAATATGTAAAATACATAAATTTTACTAGGAAACAACCCCATAATCTTCCTCATAAATATCTTAAGGTACATTAAAAGCAAACAAGGGTACATCTTTCTTCACCTCAGAATATTTTACTTGCATTAAACAATAAATACCTTACCTGCTGTACTGAATGTTCTTCTAGGTACCTTGCTTTGCTTTTTTTACTAGGGAAACCATATAAACAATAAAAACATTGTTCCAAGGCTGTTTCCAGCTCTTCTTTGTACGGATGAGTATCTTCAGAAGTGGATGCTGCAAGTTCTTTTTCTAGTACCTGAACCTACAACACCACAAAGATCAACAAAAAAGTCATCTGAGAGCTGAAGCCTGTATGATGCTACTAGTTGTTTGGAGTTAGACGATGAAAACAACGTATTTTTCCCAAATTATAACCAAACATTCCCCATATTTCTGTAAACTAGTCTCACAAAAGTCATTTACTGCAAAAAACTGCTTTTACTTTTCTCTATGCTAATTCACGAACCTTTGTCTTTAATCAACAAGATTAGCTATCAACTTAATGTTTCAGACTTCAGATCATTCAAAGTTTCCCACTACACACCAAGTTGCTTCTGTAAAGACAAACACTACAGTTTGTCAGTCCTGTGAATAATCCAGGCTACTACAAGGAGAAGGCACAGAAGAATGTCTGCTCTAATACACAAACATCAGTTTCCTCTGCATGGAAAAATGGAGAATGGAGAGGCCATTGCAGAAAAAGAAGCCATGGCTAATGAAAATCAGCCTAAAAGGGACATCACTGCAGAGTATGAATAATATTATACAGATGGCTAATCGCAAACAAGAGTGGCTGAATTAATCTCAAATGACTGAACTCTGTAGCAAGTTGCTACCTTTAACTTCAACATTACAAGAAAAAGTACCCATCAGTGGCATAGTTTGGAAGATGCTGTTACTCTAAAACATTAAAGAAAATTGCAACTGAATTCCAAAAGACAAAAGTAATTATCTAAAAGTTTTCACAAAACTTCCTTAAAAAGTAAAAAAAAAAAACAAAACCACATTCCAAAAGAATTTTGATATTTCAAAGTTAATAGAAACACGTTCACCAAGAATAATCTGCGTAGTGGGATTCTGAGTCTTTGCTTCAAAAAAAACAGCAAACAAAAAAAAACAACACTTAATCAGAGGTTTAAGAACGAATTCCAATATTGTTCTACTGTGAAACAAATTCAAAAATGAAACATGTAACTGGAAATTTCATTCATAACATCTTATACATTCAACAGCAATCTGAGGGGTTTTTTTGCCCCCCTCCCTGACACTGTTATTAGACCACACCCGTTATGTCTAAACAAAACTTATTTGAGGTGGTAGAAATGTTTTTACTATAATCATCAATTGGGAGACTGAAGGGTACAGGAAAATACTAAGTTCTCCCCTGTGATTTGCCTCTAAAGTGGTAGGAAGGTGCGTACTATCAGGAGAATTCCATTAACTGATAAGTAATTTGCTTTAACATTTTTCCTCTGATAGAAAGCATAAGCTTTCATTTACTGATTTCACTAAGATTTAACTTCTCCAAACCAGCCACACCCATTTCTCAACTCAATTTAGGAGTTTCCTCCACTAAATTTTGCAGTCAGAAATTGAAAATGCAAAACATTCATCCTTTATTGTTTTTATTAATTATACCATTGCAACTGGTATAAACAACCTTGTTACTTTCTCAGTACTTCAGTTGCCTGTTTACCACCATTTATCATTTTTTAACATCTAGGATTGTAAACTCAATTGTTTCTGCATATGTGGCATGCTACAAGAAGCTTCTCATCATGATTGGCTTTCCTGACACTACAAACACAGCACATCATCACAAGGCAAAATTCTGTCAATCTACATATAAATAGCTCATCTGTAAGCGCTGGAATTTAATTCTAAGATGTTAATTCTCTCCTGCTTAAAAGATCTGTGCCAGGAACAAGGTACCATTTTTTGTTTTAAGAACCAAAACCCTGAAAAATAAGAGTAGAACAAAGACAATTCTTACAAGGCACTTCCATGGAATTCTGAGTGACTGCAATCACCTTCAAGTCACAGCAGTCTCCTTATTTCCTCTATTTTTCCTCTAAGAAGTTGTGAACAGCTTTAGAAATTTAAGAAAGTGTAGACAAGTAAGTTGAAAGGAAGATGCAAACTTCACAAAACACTGTAACAAAAGCATGATATTCCTACTGCTGCAAACAAAATCACATCTGACACCTGCAACAGAACTATCACTTGAACAGTGTTCAAAACAACCTCCTGCGTTCTTATTTGGCTTCTAAATTCTTAGCAGTAACACAGAGCCATTTTTAATAATTCAGACTTCAGCTACCACTAAAGGAGTAAACTATGTATTAACGTCTTTTATTGCACACCTTCTTCAGCTACAAGGAAGAAAACGTGCCTGAACAGACAGTTCACCTATAGAAGGTGATCATCTAATACCAGTCTATAAAACACACTTTTGTTTAGCACTGTTTGAAGAGAAAGGCACCTTCAAGAATTTGTTCTATCTTCGTCTTTCCTTACCCTTCCAACACCTTCTGGTTTCTGAAAATTAAATACCTGTGCTAAATAATACCATATTATATTTTAGTTAAAGAAGTGGGTGATTCTGAGACTGAATATTGAAGATTTCATTCAATGTACTTGATGACTTTTGCAAAGATCTAACTGTAAACACATTCACAACTCTCAATTAATCATCTGTAGTTTACCCAGGCGCACAGGGCATACTATCAGGTTCACCAGGCTGTGGATATAGGCACACCATACAGACACAGTTTAGATTCAGCACTTAGGAGCACTGCATCTGCACTACACTCAGGGCAAGCCTGAGTCCAGAAACAGGTTATCTATTTTCATGAAGCACACTGCCTGAGCTAACAAGTCGTCTGGACCCAAAGGCAGATCCATACACAGACAACTCAGGTGTATCAGCATTATGCTCCTAATACCTGGAAGACTGAAGAGAGTAGGATGCAGAGATAATCTAATAGTTCTACACTGAATCAGCCTCAGCTCAAACACTGTTCATTAGCTCCAGCCCTGCCAGGGTGAGCTGACTCCTGCAGAACCCCTCAGGCTCTCCACGCCGTCCTTCCTAACTGTCTAAATTACTGGCCTGGCCACACTGCTGCTCAAACGTAGAGGTAGATGGAGTCTGGCACTGAGCTGGGCCAATTAAGCTCCAGGGAGTGCTGAGAAGAGAAATGAAGAGATTCCCGAGTAGCTCTACGCAGAACTAATCATGATTTTTTCTTGGCTGAAGGTAATAAGCCTCAATGAAGTCAAGTTGAATCTGTAAAGTGCCACTGAAACAGCCCTGTAGAGCACTACCCAGTGAATGCCACAGTACTGTATTACCTGGGTTTTGCCAACAACCAGGGTACCCCAGACTGCCGACACTCTGAACCGTGAAAAGCTGACTGCAATTCATTTTCTAAGCTAAGGGAAAAAGTAAGGAAATAGCAATACTCATAGAAATATTCTGCTTCAAGCATGGGAAATTTCTCAAGGAATTATCTTGAAAAGGTCAACAATGAGTGGGTAACTCCTTTCATCTAATAACGCTACAGCATTACTGCCCAGACACACATTTTTGGAGCATGTTAGATTTTATAAGACACTCATCTGAACAACAGAGCAAAGAACAGCCTTCAGACACAAGGAGAAGGACTGAAGTAACTCTTCATTCTCATCATCTCTGTTCAATAGATTAGATCTATATGCATAAGCTGAAGTTATATTTAGCTCATAACACGAAAATTACAATTATGTTCTGAAGAAGAAATAAACAAAACAAATCTCAAAAGGTTCGGGCAACCTGATCTAGTGGAAGGTGTCCCTGCTCAAGGCAGGGGGGTTGGAACTACATGATCCTCAAGGGTCCCTTCCAACCCAAACCATCCTATGATTCTATGAAAATCAAAACCTAGGAAAAACCCTACAATAACAGAGTAAGTCATGCAATGCTTTCCAAAAGCTTTGAAAAAGTCTTTTCTATATTTTTATTTCATATAAATGATTAAATTATCCTTCAAAGTACAGAACAGTTATCTTCAGCAGCATCCAAGCTTTGTATATTTGTCAAAAGTGCTACTCATTGTAATGCATTCATGATGAACTCAGCATTGTTCAACAGAAAGCATCTAGAGTGGCTTTATACCACACCAAGTGTTTCCCTTCCTGTCCCTCCTTCAGTCCATCACTTTAAATCCTCTTTATCCTTCTGTTATTGGACTAGGATAAAAAAGAAAAGTAGATCTGAACATAATTGAAGCTGATTGAGGACTTGGGAGGAAACAAAAGTTTGCATTGTCATGTCACACCTGTCTCAACTATGCACAAGTGAGCAGAATTCGGTTTCTAATGCTATCAATTACGAGTGTTAAATCCACTTAACTGCAAAATCCTTATCACATATCTGAACTCTGAAGAAGGCAAGGCATGAAATACAAGAAAACTGGACTGTCTCAGGAAGAAGTACTATGCAACATTACTGGCAATCAGCATTTTTCCACTCAAGATATTTGGCACTCATTTCTGAGGAATTAACAGCTAATTCTCTATGCTATGGTTTGCTACTTTTGGGCATCACAGTCCCTGCGGAGCACCACGGCTCTCTGCTCCTACAGCAAGTTCTGTTAGGCCCACTTGCTCTCTTTTCTGCCTGAAAGACTGGAATGAGCACCCATCAGAACGCACTGCTGAGATGGCACGCAACTCTCGTCCAAAGTTTGCTATTTCTATCCTGCCTAACTCACCTCCTGCTTGGTGCGCACAAGCCACGCTCACTGCGGGAATACTGGAGTACTAAGCATGCTCCATGCACACAGACAGCTCACACCCCAGCAAGACATTTGAGAGATAAGCAGGAAAGATGGGACTTTGTTTCATCTGTTATTTTTCCTGACATTGGTCATGCTCCCTCTCTCTCTAGTTAATAGAGCTGGGGAGACTGCTCACCTTCAACAGTTGAGAATTTAGAGTTGCTACTCCTAATTCTCAGAGGACATGTGAGGGACAGATGAAAGTTAAGAGCTGTTACAGAGAAAAGTGTTATCTGAATATTTAAAATAAAATTCAGAATTTAAATGAGAGTAAAACTTTGCTGCAAGGGGAGCAGGGGTGTAGTTGAGCTACCAAACACAGCAGAGATAAAACTGGATAGACGTTCACTATTCAGGGACTCCCTTCTCACAGGTCAAGTCCTGACCCCACACTGCAAGCAGTTTTATATATTTATTATAAAAAGTAAAAAGCACCTTTGACCTTACCACATGGAAGAACATAAAAGAAAGACAAGTTATCATATTACCAGTCATCTGGATGAAGGCTGGTAAACTCTAGAAATTGTTAGCTTCAGCAAACCTTCTCTCTATTTTTAAAGAGCAGAAGATGCATCTTCCAAAGTTAAATACCACAAAATGCAAATCACGCAACTGAAGTTTTATCAGGAAAACTGCCTAATATAGGCCCGTATTTCTCCTAAGTATTTGGAGTAATCACTGAACAGTTCTCCAGTGCTTTACTCTTTCCAGGCATTGTAGACCATCTGTTAATTCTCATTTAAAATGTTTTTGGATAACCACCTTTGTAGTATAAGGCCATCTCTTGTCTGACAAGAAGTCCTGTTTAGAAAGGATAACAATGGACAGGGGTTGGGGAAAAGTAAGCCTTCACTATTCAGATTAAACTGACTAAAACGTTCACATGCTTGGCAGGGAGAAGAAGGAAAGTGGATTCAAAAGTGACATGAAGACATTAGCAAGATAAAAAACAACCTAATAACCTTTGAAGTTGTTCCCTGCTTTAAGATGGGTGTTGGCCAGATGATTTTCAGAGGTTTCTTCTAACCTAAAATATTCCACAATGCTAACACTTACATAGAACTTGAGAAGAGCACCATCTGAGTTGCAACACCAGGATCTTCTTCCCAAATACTCATGAGCAGTGTTCAGCAGCATGAGTGAAGAAGGCAGCATAGGGGTATCAGGACTCACTGCAAAAAAGAAGTAGGTAAATATTTTAGCAGTACAGAACTGGGTTAAATCCAACTAGCCAATGTTTCATCTGGCAGAAAAGTTTCCTTTGGGATAAGAAAGTGACGTTTGTATATCCTTCTACTCCCTTCAGTCAGCAAGGTAAGGGAACAAACCCAAGTATTTTTTTGTTTATACTCCAGAGCTAGATGGTGAGGAGCTCAGCTCCAATACGTAAAAGTGGTAACTAAATTACCTTCTTCTCCCTGGTTTTGCTGCTGCTGCTGCTGGCAGCAAAGGGATCGAAAAGCATCTTCCTCATGCTGGATGATCCTGTGTAGGATAACCCACGGAAGCACTGAGGAGACGTATGGGTCTTTTGGTTCTTCCTGGACTGCCATGCTGCAGTCAATGATCTAATAAAGAAACAGGCATTACACACACAAAATGACACATATTAAGAGTTGGATGTGAATCATTCCCAAGCAACCCAAACCTGATAATGCATTTTATCCTAAGGAAATAATCTAAAATTAAGTCTCAGCTTCTCGCAATGAATAGGAGTAAAAAGTCCTACAAATAAGACGAGCTGGTATGGGGAAGGGCAGAATATCATTTCCCTACCCTGACATTCCTCTTGCATCGTCATTTTCCAACTAGTTCTCTCTCCATTAATACCACATTCAAACAGTTCAAAGTGAATAAAGGCACAGAAGAAATTTTTAGTGTTAGTAGGCATTATTAAACATATATAATATATAAAAGATTTATCTACAGCCCAGCAAGGAAGAAGAACTTAGAAGAATTTCTGAATTCTTTATCAGGTCTTACAACAACTGGTAAAGACCAACTAGAGTTATTAACAGACATACAGACATGATAAATTGTTTTTATTCAGTTAAATAATTTGTAACTGAACATAAAACAGTACATGGTTTGCTGGGAAAACTGATGAGTATCTATTAAAGACACAGCTACTATTTTGACTAGAAAAACTACCCTTTCTAAATGGGAAAAGACTAAACAAGTGAGATGCATGACATTTTCTCTGAACACTTACTAAAAAAGAATGTG
>VXAL01010012.1:560022-573075 GCA_013399475.1 Chauna torquata
GGCGGCGGCTGCACACAGCTTCTGCGGCAGCCCCGGCGGCAGCCGCTCGGCCGGCAGGCTGGTCTCCAGCTCCACGAACGGCATGGCCGCCTCCTCCCCGCCGCCCGGCCCGGCCCGGCCCGGCCCCGCTCTCCTCTCAGCCCGCCCCGCGGCGAGCGGGCCTCGGGCGGGAGTGGCCTTTTCTGCTCTACCCCGAGCGCAGCAGCTGCCTTCGGGGTTTTTTGCTTTTTACTGCGCGCAGGAAGGGTCAACGAAGGGAAGAGCGATGATTTCTCAGAACAGCCGGCACTGCAAGAGATTAAAAGGCAAGCAGCGAGGTTTAGTGCTTTGTTCAATATAAATAACTACTGCAACTGGGATTTGAGTGCCAAAGCCGGCAGAAGTGACCCCGGCAGGCTGGCTCGCAGCAGCAGTCCCATCTACAGATCAGGCTTCTCAGAAGCTGAGCCACTGTGCAGGAAGGGTTTCTTGTGCTGATTTACAGCAAAAGGTTATGAACCAGCTAGATTCAAAAGTCGTCTTGTTTCAGGTACAGCACTGTTGTGAAGATTGGCCCTGTATAATGTGATTTTTTTTCAGTTTTCACAGTTACCAACAACCCTAATGAAAACTGATGGAGCTGCTTGCTTTGCTGGGGGAATTGTTTGGCCTTCACTGCTGCCAGTGAGGACAATACTGGCACGAGCAGCAGTGTGTGTAAACCAGCCAGCAGTAAGGCTGGAAACAGATTTCCAGCAGAGAGATTGCGAAAAGCGAGACTGAACTGGAGAGGGGGCACGGCAGCTGGCAGGGGATGGCTGCTTGCTGTGGTGAGCAGTGGTACAGAAGCTCCCTTCAAACCCAGGAAAGTAGGAGAAGAAATAACCCGGGAAAGCTGTTGGATTCCAGGGTAAATTTAAAGAAAGATATAATCTTGTAAATGAAAGAGACGATCCTGAGCCACAATAACCATGAATTCATACAATGCTACTGCCTGCATGGTATTTTTCTACACAGTAATTACTTTTCTGTAATAGTCCTGTTTTCTGTGAGGGGTAGGGAAACCACTGCTGTTACTGCTGCATAGCAGGGATGCAGTGAGGAAGATTTTAGGACGTGCCCACTGAGAAGCCCTAGGAGACTGTACTGAGCTCTCTCCAAGGCACTCACCATCACCATCAGTGAAAGACAACAGCCAAGTTTGGCACCAAAACCAAGGCACTGGGGATATTCAGCCACCTGGCAAACCTTGGGCACAAGCCCACTGCCTGGCTGCCGGGAATCACTGACCCAATGTAAGATGCCCTTTAGGATCCATTTTTCTATTTCTCATTTGTTTAAATATTAAAAATCTCTTCCAAATAAATTCCAATGCCAAAAAAAAAACCACCAAAACACACGTGACAAGAGACCAGCTTGTCAGAAGGCCTCCCAAGAAAAAAAGCAAAAGAGACTTAAGGATCAGAAGTCAGCAATTACAACAGGACAAGGGTCTGTCACAGACATTTTTAATGATATGCTTTGTCCTTTGCTCTTGATGGTTCTCCACGTGAGTGGCAAATTGTCCATGGCCTCACGGCACAACTTAGAGTTGTTATTAAACAAAGACATTTGTTTTATTGTTTCTGTCTTGGAGCAGGCAACTAGAATGCTTGCTGGGGGATAAACCAAGAGAGACGACAGCACAGCAGCAAGTAGTCTCCATCTTGCTCAGCCTTTGGAAAATCCTCGTATTTTTTTCCCACTTGTACACATCTGTGTGTATCATCAGCCACTTAGCAATTCTACTCGCAAAGTTCTAAAAAAGTCAACCACTTCCCATTTAAAATTCAACTCAGTTATAGACATTTGTGAATAAAACATCAGTAGAAACATATTATTCAGCCATTGTGTGGGAAGTAATAGAAGAAAGGAAAGGTCGGAATAAACGTGTGCCTGTTTCTAATGTTTTTGGTTTATGAAAAGAAAGAGCCTTCAGTCAGGTCTCTTGTCCTTATAGAGAACATAATCGCAAAATGAAATTTTCTGCTCCTGAAAGCTCAAGTATATAACGGAATTCTCTTTCCAGTTGGGGAATTTAAAGATCTCCCTAGGGTCTGGACTAAATCTGTAGTATCTAGAACTGAAACCTTAGAGAAAAACATCACCAAAACATATCAGGTTGTATAGAACTTAGCAGAAATGTGACTAGCCAAGACACGTTAGTACTGAGAAGAAAAGAAGCTATTAAGTTACTAAGAGAAGCAGTTCCTGAATGATTTTGTCTTCAAGTCCTTCCAGGAAGAGTTCTTGGGCAAGGATTTCAGGGTAAGGTTCAAGGGCAACAGCTATTTGTAAGTGGAAGTATGCAGAGATACATACTCCACTAGTTTTTGCATCCTTTACTATTTGCTATTTTCAACTAAAGAAACTAGAAATGGTTATTTTACTTCATAAATTGTGCTGCAGTACGAAAGGTTTTATATTTGAGCTACAACTGATCAGAAATAAACACAGCCAAGAAAAAAAGAGCCCTGAAGCTCCAAAACAACTCTCTGCCCTTTTATTGTGATGCATATGTTGCTCAATGCCACAAAATCTTTCTTATTACTTCAGCTTGCACAGGGTGACTTACTTGGTGAACTTCCATCCAAAACAATCTCAGAAGAGCATGTCTAGATTTATTCCTCCTCTTCTAGGAGGAATGTAGATTGCTGTTGCACTATTGCTGTTGCCCCATAAAAAAACAATTTGATTGCAGTCATATTCTCTTTCAAGAAATCACTGTGAATGCATTCCATCAGTGTATTCCCTATATAATATCACAGTATTTAGGTAGGCAATTATTATGTGGCCACCCTTAGCTTTTTGAAGTTGCTTGGTCTTTACTACGTAGATCTCCCAAGAACTGCCCCTGCCACATGTGTGCTGACAGACCAAGTGCCCACAAAACACAGCTTTCAAAAGTGGAGAGCAGTGGTTAAACTCAAGAATTACAAAGATTCACAGTTGTAGATGAATATGAAGAAACTTCTCACAGGACCTTAAAGGCAAACAGAAGTATGGACTGTAGCTGCGTGGCCAAGCAATGTGATCCAGCAATACGAAACTTTCAAAAAAAAAAAGTGATGCCTTTTTTCACTTTTGTGACTGCCTGTAGTTTTGCTCCATACTCATCTGTGCAGAGACGTGCACTGGGAAGGTGAGGATCAGGTGTGCTTTGCAGTGCTTGCCACTTAGGAGGGAGCTGCAAATGTTACAAATACATGAAAACAATGATCCTCATCCTATACCGTTCTCTGACGTTCCAGTTCGCAGGCTGGCTCAAATTTTGTCAGGATATACCATTCATGTCTCCACCATCTCTGAGAAGACTGATGCTAAAATACAACCCATGTTAAGTGACCCATAGGGCCTCAGCCTTTTGTACAAACGTAATGTTTCGGGTCTTAAAACTTCCCCAGCTACCACCCCCAAAGATGCAGGGAAGGCTTGGTGAAGCGAGGGAGGACACCCTGCAATTTCTACGTAAGAATTACAGTGCTCTTTCCAGTTACATGTAGAGCTGGAGATCAGAGAATAAGTTAAAAAAAAAAAAAAAAAGGGCAGGAAAAATGGTAACATTGGTTAATTCATTTCAATATCTTCATCAACATAGGTGCCAGATGCTCTTTCAGCTGTGGATCAATTTGAATGTTGCTCAGTTCTTTGATATTCAGGATCATCTCATGGGCTTGGAAGAAAAGCTCTTTCCCCACAGCTTCCTCAACTCGCCTGCGCCACTCCATCAATCTAGGTCTGTCTTCAAAGATGTCACAACCAACTCCAACAGGCTGCAGAAAGTGAGAGAGAACAACAGTGAGGCATTGGGCAACAAACTCTTTGCCAAAACGACAGGCACCAAAAATGTACCTGCAGGTACAGGTAGGGGAAAGACAGGGGAGGAGCTCATGGAGGAGCACTAACAAGGAGGGAAATCTCCACTAATCCGGTCAATCTATCTAGGGGACACAGAAGCAAGTCTGTATTTTAAAGGCCGTTCACAAGTCGATTCCTGAGTGCCAGAACAGCGGTTACTGAGTAGCAGAGATGACTACCGCTTAGTGAGTGATTTTCAGCTACAGGATGAGGTGGGCTGACAGTTCCACGGACGACTGCACGGTCTACAGTAAGGACTGCTATATTATTAATTGAACAGATGTCTTAGTTGACATAATCTAGTGCCCTTCTATTTTCTGCCTGCGCCACTTGCAGAAACACAATGCTGTAGAGAAGCAGAACTTGGTATTTTTCAGTCTCTGGGATACAGAACTAGGAGAAGGAATCACCTCTGGACTGCAGGATCCAAGCCCTGATGGCCTGGGAGAGAACCAGTTTGTAGTAGACTTAATTTGATTACCTCTGTCTGAGAGTCAGTCTTGCATCTTCCAGACACGGCACAGGCAAATACCATCAGAAGAATATTCTTGTATGATAAAAATATTTTAATATAATTTTCTTATTCATCAAACCTGCCTGCTATTGCTTCTCATTTGCTTTATATATTACCTCTGTCTCTGGATGTTAAAAATAAAATCAGGATAAAGGATGAAGAAGGACTATTGTTAGAGAACAGAAACAAAAGGGATCTGTTGCAGCCAGCTTTTTAAAAAAAAAAAAAAAAACACTGATTTTCTGAACCCACTCCTGTCTTCTCCTCATTGTCTTAGTTCTGCTGAGATATGCCCTTACTCCTCTTTCTAATGAAGAGTTACCACATGCTGCATCCCTCCCTGCCCAGCAGCATGTTTTCCCTTGTGCTGAGACTTCATTACCACAGTCCAGCACTCACTTGCATCAGCTCCACAATGGCCACAAGATCTGCCAGAGAGATCTCACTCCCGATGATAAAAGCCTTGTCCTGCAGAAACCTCTCCTCAAATTGCTTCAGGGAAGTGGATAGCCCCTCCATAACCTCCTGGAGCTTCTCTGAGGGCAGTGGCTGCCCTGTGAAGAGGGGAATCAGCACCTGAGGAGAGAACACATGTAGAGTACAGTCAGCCCACGGATTTAGCAGTAGTCGTTTAAGTTACACCCTGTGAGCTACTCATGACTGTCAGTGATCCTGCAGCAAAGCTGCAGGAGAGGATGATGTCAGAGCTTCACAGATTACTACAGTTTCAAGTAGCTCACAGGGAGCACAGAAGCGCTCTAAAGTGGCTGATCTGCAGTGACAGTAACTTCCAGCTAACGAGCAGTAAGACGCAGAAAGAAAGCAAGGATTCAGCAGCGTTTTGTGCCTGGCGTCGTGCCTTCCCACTCCATCTCAGTGGGTTACAAAAATAAAATGGGCAACAGCTCCTGGGAAGACAAATCTCTGCTGTAGTCACCACTGCTAAGTCCCCTGTTTCAACAGCCTGCCAAGCCTGATGAGCAGGCTGCAGGCCCATCGGCCACCCCTGATGTCCACCCTGCCGTGTAACTGGCTGCCAGAGGCAGGCAGCTGCCAGTCCCATCAGGTGACAGCAGGAGGGCATGGTGGTGGCTGTGGCAGGGAGCGTAGGAGGCAGTGGAACGCATCAGTGCTGGCTGGAGAGGCAGAAAATGTCTTCCTTTGCTTGACAGCAGCCAGCAGGGCGGAGAGCGGATAAGTGCCATTTTTACACCACCCCTTCTGTGGTCTCCCAAACATCATTCCTTAGACGACTAGAAATGTTTCCAGAGCAATCGTAAGTGCGGTTCTTGGCTCCACAGACTTGCTGGCACAGGGTGTAGTAGCCTTTCAATGAGATCTGTCACCGTTCACAGAGGTGTCCACACTGTCAGAGCCCTCAGTATTTCACAACAATGCTGCCTCCACCTACCACAGCTAAAGAAATATAGTTTATTTAGAGAAAAAATTAAAGATACACATTTCCACCAGTGGGAGTGGATTGATTTTCTACTTACTGCTAGTATATTCAAATATTCATACTGTGATTGCTTAATCCAAGCCAGGATTTTTGCCAAATACATTTAGAGTCTATTGCATTAGAAAATTCATGGCCAGTTCTCTTCCTAAGTGTTTCCAATTATGAATGATGGGATCTCTGGGTACATTCGTTTGAAATGGCTTCTCCTTTTCTGTATCTCAGGGCAGTTTATCTTCTCGCACAACTAGCTAATGTGCCTTCTGTTACACAGTGGCTTTATAAGTTTCCCTATTTTCAATTATTCTGAGGACCTTTCTGTATCTGGGTTATCTAATCAGGAGCAACAAAGAGCTGGATTTCTTTCTCTTGGAGCACTGCAACAACAGCCTGCAGAGACTGGAAGAAACTGCTCTTTGTACGAATCTGACTCATATTTGTGTTGCTTCTCTAGCCAAAAATTCAAATGTTAATAAATCAAAAAGCTAACTGAGTCCTGACACACTTTGTTAGGCATAAACAAGGGTAAACTTTACACTGGAAGAGTGAAGTTCTTACCTGTTTACTGGCAACTCTTATTTCATCTGAAATTCCATATTACAGCTCTACTTGCAGGGCTATATTTGCTCCTGGGCTTCTCTAAGGATAGTTACATTAGCTTTCTGGTGAGTTGGCTGGAAACAGGTGTCCAGCAGAATCATCTGATATTAAATGATTTTCTGCCTCAGGGGGATTCTGTTAATTGTGCCTAAATGTAAATTGATTTGACCCCACTGAATAAAGAAATACTGCCATTCTCTCTGTATCTCTATTCTACCCACTGCTGAGCTTATTTCAGGGGAGTATATAAGTGTGCTGGAAGCAGAACTCTCCTTCTGGATTTCCACCCTGATGGGGCTGTGGGGACTTTATGTGTGAAGAATGCAAGCCTTTCAGCTTCCAGAAACAAAGCACATACTTGTCAAAGAAGCAAAACTTCTATGTGCATACTCTGCACAGCTGCACAGGGAGGGGGAGGCCCTTGGAGGCAATACCCAATCTGTTATATATTTATACATTTATTCACAAGTCCAGGCAATAAAAGTCTGTTGGGCTTTGAGACCTCCTGTATCAGACCAGTACTTTAAGGAAGGAAACAAACAAACAAAAACAACAAAATGACCAAAGCTGCTTTTGCCAGATCCTGACATCGAGCAGCTAGGAACTGCTCCCTCTCTGACACCTCCTTTCAGCTAGGAATGGCCTAGGTTTGTCATTTCATTGTGACAAGCTCTCTCTGTACTGGGCCTGTTAAGTATCCAGCCAGGAAAACATCACTTGTCTCTCATTTTAATACTCAGTCTCCTTACCTTGATCCACATGGTCTTAGGAGCATTAGCCCGGATGTTAGCATGATGCCATGAGAGGTACTCATCTACCTGGGCCCGTTTTTGTATGTCTGATGGGTACCAGTGGTCAGGAGTGTTGTACTTTCGACTCAGATACAGCAGAATGGCAGTGCTGCTCAGACATTAACAAGAGACAAGAAAGAGGTCAGGGAGTTATGAAGCAGAATGCTTTCACCTCAGATCTGTCTCCTACCCCTTCTGAATGTCCTGCTTCCGCTAAAAAGCATTCAGATCCAGGTTTCTGATGGAGTCTAGCGGCAATATATAGGCATCTAACTCATGTTGACGTTAGAGTTGGCACTTAATCACCTTAGTCCCCCAGAAAACTTTAACCTGCTGGAAAATCACAGCACTGATAAATGGGGCATTGTACTGCTGGACAGGAGCAGGGTAAACAAACAAAAAAACTCCACAATCACCTATCAGCAATGTTAACCCCACTTGTTCCTTGACTGTTCTGACCCGTCTCTCTGACACTTGCTCAATGTTCATGCGCTTGTGTACCAAATGAAACTCTCTAATGAATTATGTTGCCTTTTAATCAGATCTATGTCTTTCTAGCCTGCAGCTTCCATTGAAACCAGTCCTAGCAGGGACAGCCTACAGAATCTTTTTCTGTTTATCCACATGTTTATACTTCCACTAACTAGCAGGAGAAGTCAGATGGAAAAAAACCTTAGTCATCCGCAACAATGCGTAGGCTGTTACTACAAAGAGATGCTACGGATAATCCTGTGCTGACAAAGAGAAAGAAAATGCAGACTCTCTGACTATGCTGATACTACTATAGTTCAATTATTATAGTGTTATGACACTATTAACCAGTATCCATATTAGTTTTACATTATAAAACCTTATTTTTTATCTCTGTAGGTGTTCATTTGGAGTTTATGACTAAATCAGATAAACAAAAGTAGCTCCATAGTTTGCCTAGTGTAAAAGGGATCTTTGTACACTTTAAACAGTTCCCAGACATGTTTATAAACCTATTTTGAGGTAAGTGCATTCAGAAGAAGATCAAGAAGTTAAGCCAGATGATCTGTTTACACTGTGAAAGATAATTCAAACAGAAAATGGAAACAGAGTAAATGAGGTTTCAGTATTACAAATAAACAAGATGTTACACGGTATGAAACTTTGTGGAGACTTTTTCAGTCTTTGCAGTGCTCTTTTGAAGGCAAAGACATTTAAAATATAAAAATATCATCACGATTATATTTTCATTAAGTCAGGATGTAGATATGAGTTTACAATATATTAACCTCTTCAGCTCAGGAAATAAGGCATGTGACGGAGGAAACAAGTACTTGTAAGGTCATCTTAGGCAGAAAATGCTTGCTTCTCCATAAACAGACTTAAAGACATAATGGCTAGTTGATCATCCATAATTACAGAAGTTTCTGCCAAAGGAGCATCTTTCTAATGACTCCAAGTTGTTTATCTCCAAGTACGGATCATGTCTATCTGAAATAATGCGTAGCTTTAACTGTTTATCATAAACTTGCATATTGATACATACATATCTTTTCTCTTCAGGAACAAAGGAACTGAAATGCCAAAGTAGATCACTAATCTGGTCTGTTCATAAATGGCCAGTTCTGTGATCCTTAGTCATTGAGAGGGAATGACACCTCCTAAACACCATATGTGTTACTGGTACCCAAGGTAACCAGTCTGAGGACTCAGTTCTTACCATTCTGCTAGGGTGAAATCTCCATCCTTTAGTGCTGGTACTTTCTTCAAGAGGCTGATTTTGCCAGCCCCTTCACTATTTGATGGCCCTAGAACACGAACAGACAAGTCAGAGGTTAGAAGAGTATCAGCCAGTGAATGATTAATGAAACACATGTATCCAACTGGAAAATCAGGGAACTCTGCCAGGTTTTTCCTATATGGTCATATTTTGCAATTAAAAGGTAGTGAAATTGACGAGTGAGTGTAAAAGCCACTTACAGCCTGCAGTCTGCTCAGGCCTGTCACATGGCATGGAGCAGTTCACGTTTTTATATAGGAATTAAGGTGCTTGACTCTGGTACCAGCATTCCTTGCAAAACTTACTGAAAAATCATTCCCTAAGAGGCGTTTAAATACCATGATGAAGACACTGGTATTGAAAACACTAACTTGACTTGAGAACAGAGTGTCCTATGGCTTTAGAGATGGGGGGGAAAAAAAGACGTAAGTTAGGATGAAGACAAGTGAGCAGCTGAAAATACTTAATATACTTAATATTTGCAAACAAAGCAGGGTCTGGAAAGGCTGAGTTTGCATGCAGAGTATCCTAATGAGAGCAGAGTGGTGCTACTCCTGCTCCTGTTCCTGTTCCAACAGACAACACCAAAACAAATTCATTTTCTTCCAGTTTGTAAACGTGGCTGACTCTGGCTAGGATGGAGTTGTGGTGGAAAGCAACTTAAGAGCCTTGGGCCCACAGAGATCGCTGCAGTGGCTAATTAATCAAAGAGAACCTGGGTAGCTCATAAGACGCACGGAGCAAAATCTTTCCCTTGTTTGTCTGTCTCTGAATTGCAGAGGGAACTGAGCACTTCCAAAGAAAGCAAATGTTGTCAGCAGAGCTGATCCCTCAGCAGACACACAGCTGATGTTTCCAGAGTTCTTGCTGGGATGGGAAAAATATGAATGTCAGCTATACAACAGTGGACTTGCAAAGTAACTCATTCTGCCACAATGGACATCCACCAGGGACAGGGAAGCTCAGACACCTCTATCCTGCAGCACTCCCAGCCCTAGGTCAGCATTTCAACCTACCTCTGTCAGGAAAACACAAGAGGAAGAAGTCATTCCATAAAAGAGTTTAAACTCCACAGTCACGTGGAGTTTGGAGACAGTAATAGCTGACTATCTAATCAAGTTTTCAGTTTCTCACTGAAAGCACTGAACCTGCAAGTCAGCAGTTAAATGGCAGGGAATTGTACAAAAGTCCAGGAACGTGTCCAAAAGAAAAGGTTTCAGTTTGGTTACTTTGTTTGTTTTAAATGCTTTCTATAAGGAGACAAGACATTCCAGGGTGCAAATCCTGATCAAATCAGCATGACCAGCAGGAAGCCTTATACAAAAACCGCTTTGTTCCAAAAAAAAAAAAAGTGCTGTTAACTAACAGACAATGATCTACATCCCCAAGAACTATTTGCTGCTATACAGGTGCTCGCACTGTCTACCTTAATGGACAAAAATACAGCATGGAATAGTCTCCAAGCAATAAAAACAGTCTTTAGGCTATCATGTTTATTTACAGTTTGCCATGGGAAGGGTTTGGAGAAAGCAACAAAAGCTGCATTACAAAACACAGAATGCAGCAAAGCCTCTGACTACTTTCCCAATATTGATTTCACATGAGATAAATCAAGCAGAGCAAACTTTACCACCCTATTCTCATTTCCAGCTGACTAGCTTCTACCTTGTTTCTTTTTTGGGAAGTGCTTTTTTGAATTCCAGTGTAAGTAGCTTCACTGGAGACTGAGGTTCACGTCCACCTGCTGTCTGAGGGGATTCAAACCCACATCTCCTGTCTCACTGGGAAATGTCTTTAGCCACCTGCAGTGACAATGCCCTCCAGCTTAACTGGGTAAGAGGTTCCACCTGGAGAGCAGAACCAGGCGGCAGTGCCAGGAAAGATAGGAAGAAAGAGTTTCTTAAGAATGAGAGCCAGATAGAAAAAGTGCAGTAGCAAGCCTATTAATTTAGAAACTTGAACAACCAAAAAAACTTGCAGAAAATCAAGCCAGCAGGCAAAGTACAAGGACAAGGCGCATATTTCTATGATTTATATCACAAAAACTGCAAGGCAAATTTGTGTAAATCTCTTGTCATCCAAGGAGTTGCTCTAGGGAAAGCTTTGGACCTGTGCATTTAGAGGGGCTCCAAAGGCCAGCGGGCATCACACCCAGCTTGGGTGAGATCTGTAGAATTCAGGTGGTCTATGGAAAAACTGCAGCAGAAAGTTGCAAGTCACTAACACAACTAATGAGCATTCAATTCTCAGACCCAGCTGTTTGGTTGTTACAATCTGCTGTCTGTGTTCATTATCCAAGGCAGTGATCAACTGAGAAACAGGGATATGAGAAGTAAGCAGTAGGTAAGGGCAGCCTGAATCAGATTTCAGCTTGCTTTCATAGCGTATCAGTCCTAGCAGGAATACTGAACATACACTGCTTATGGGACTAACATGTCACTGCAACAGGTTGGACAGTGGGTCAGCATCTGTTACACAGACTGCACCGCAGCCCAGAGATGGCATCTTCTTTGCTTTGGCTCATACAGACACAAAAGACCCGTGCCGAGACTGCCACTGAGCTGCAAACGGATAAAAGCCTTGGTATGATCACTAATTCCAGGTTGCTTCAGTGGGACTGGTTGTTTATTGCATTAAAATAGAGACCAGTGTTAGTGGAGTTTATGATTGTGCCTCTCTCCCAGCAAGCAGAGCTAGACTTTTTGTTCAGAGTTATGGTGGCCCATCTTTATAAATCCTGTGACGTTCACTTGGCTTACGGCGCTGTTTAACATCAGTTGCATCCGGTGTAAGTAGTTCTTGATGTCCCACAAGGGTATATATGTATGTGTGTGTGTGTATATGTATGTATTTATATGTATACACACGCTCACGGTGTGTATTGCTGGGCTTTGAGGAATAACTTTAATAAGCAGAGTGTACACTGTCAAAAAACAGGGCAGGCTGCGCACAGGGAGAATTCTTAGTGTAGGGAAGATTTACCGGTGGTAAAAAGAGAAGCGGATAAGATTCTACAAAAGAAATAGAAAATAAAAATTAGCCAATTTGCCAATCATGTCCCTGCCTAATCATCTCCTTAGCCAAGGATTTCCAAGTACTATGCCTTACCTTAGGCAAAAAAATAACAAAATTTACTCAGGAAATACAATATGCAAATATTCAATAGCGCTCTTATACAGTTGGACAAGCCTGAACAGCTGAATGTTTCTGCTAAGTACACCGTTCCCAGAGCAGTCCTCGGCTGTCACTGTGACTAATTTGCTAGAAATGGCCAGAGGAACATTCCTTGGGGATCCACAAAAATAGACGCAGCATGGCTATGAGACAGCTCTGGAAATAAGAGCTCCATGGTCAAACCATTGTATTCAGGCCGGTCTGCAGGGCGCGTGTTTAAAATCCCCCAGTTACCTGACCAGCTAGTCCTTCCCTCACAAGGGGCCAAGCCGAGCTTCCAGGGGCTGGGAGCGGGTTCAGCGCTGGGGTGGTCTTGCCAGGCTTGACCCGTTTTACTGGCTCCCTGCGCAGGTGAGACCCTGCCTTGAAAGGCCACCAGGATATGGCCTCATGAAAGTCTCCTCTGAGCTCTGCATCCCTGCACTCCTCTCGTAAGTAGGTGACCTCCCGCTTCCGCTAGCTCCAGCATTTTGCTAGCTTCCAGATTTCATGTGTCTCCTCCTGCTGATGCTGAGTGTCCTGAAGCACACACTGATGTCGCCTTACCCCCCTTAGGGAGAGGACCCTCGCACTTCCATCCATCTGGAACGGACTGAACTAAACTCCCCTACGGGAGCACTCGAGCCTCCTCGATCAGAGAGGTGAACGGGCTCCTCCGACAGCGGCGAAACGAAGGCACCTGCGGCTCGCAGCGATGTGTGACCAGACATCGGCCCTTCTGCTCCGGAGGCCGCACGCAGGGCCCGGCCCCGCCGCCCCAGGGTGCCCTCGCCGCCCCGGGCCTCCTGTCAGGAGATTGTGTTACAGCCTGGGCCGCTGCCAGCCGGCCCCGGGCACGGCCTGTTCCCGCCGGGCGGCACCGCCGGGGCCCCGCGCAGGCCCGTGACCCCCG
>VXAL01010012.1:573334-583491 GCA_013399475.1 Chauna torquata
ACGCGGGCGGGCGGTGCCCTCCCCCGGGCCCGGCCGGGCGGGGACGCGGAGAGGGGAGGGAGCCCTGAGGCGCCGGGCCCCGGCTGCGGGCCGGGCGGGGGTGCCGGGGGCTCCCGCGGGCCCCTCCGGGGCGGAGGCTGGGAAGTGCCGGGGGTGCCCCCGCAGAGCCGTCCCAGGCGGCCGCAGGCACCAGGTGCGGGGCTAGGGCGAGGTGCTCGTGGCGCTCCCCATCCCGCAGAGCTACGGGTCAGGCTAGGGCCGCGGGAGGAGAAGGCTGCCGGCACCGCGCAGATAGGTCTGCGCTAGGAAAAGGGCGCGAGGTACGGGTACCAGCGAACGCGCTCGGAGGAGGGCTGGGTGCCAAGCACCGGTGCAGCGGGGCTGCCGTTCCCCGCCGGTTTCGGGGGCGGGAGGCAGCCCCTCGCTCTGCCCGGCGCTGCGAGGTGAGGCCCGGACGGGGAGGGCGGCAGTGGAGCGGGGAAGGGTTCCCTGCGGGCGCTGCCCCCGCGTTCACGGGCCAGCGGCCCTGCTTTCTCCCTGGAGTCGTTTAGGGTTTCCATGCGAGCCTGAACTAAAGAAGTTCAGGCTGAATTCGAGCCCTTGCACGGACCCGCAGCGTTTCACGGCTGTGTGATTTGGGAACGGCGATGTGCTAGTAAGTACAGGGATGTCACTGGCTAACAGCAGCCGAACTACTCAAAGCAAAGTCACCCCCAGTCAAACCCACCTCAGCTCAGCGACACTTTGTTATCAGTGCTGTGCCAGAGAGCTCACACATCACGCACAAATCCTTTGAAACAGCCGCGAGAACCTCGAAGAGAGGGAGCTGGAGGACCAGTTGCTGTTTTACTTGTGCAAAGGATCATTACAAAGGGTGGTGAAAAGGCTCGGATGCTGAGCAGTGAGCTTGTTGACTGGATAAATTAAAAACTGGAACACTCTCAGGTGCTTCCTTTCATATTGCTTTGCCAAGGCTTCTGCTCTGACAGTTTCTTAAGAACGGGGATTACTGTTAGACTGGTCAGTCTATGGGAGTCTTTTGAACAAGCTGTGTCTCGACATTAAGTCCGCTGCACCCACGCTCCTATTTTTCAGATTTAGAACCGCACAATAAGATTTTTTTCAGTTTCTTGGCCTGAATAGCTTGAGAGGGACTGTCTACACACCTTAGTCCCTGTTCTGTACAGTTTACCCTCTAGAGCACCTGCATGCAGTACCAACATGCCAGAGATGAGGGCTTGGAGAGTATTGCAGCAGGTGCTTAAGTGCATGTCAAACTCCTTCACTGCAAGGGAATCTTAAATGCTAAGGGAATGGGGAAAAGGAGCATGAATGTGGCTCTGCACAGGTAATAATAGTCAGAAAAGTCTTTGTGCTTCAGAATGGTCAGAAGTCTCTCCTCTAAAGTATCACTGAGAAGAGTTCATTGATCCCAGTAGTAGGTAGCACGATTAGCAGTGTGGGTTCACTTTCTTCTTTTATTTATGGCTCAGTGGAGCCATTAGTCCTATCTGGACTTTCAAGGTCTTTTCTCATGCCTTCTGGAAAAGTTCCTTCTGTAAGTCTTTCTCCAATTTGCTGACTGCACTGCACAGCCCACACAACCAAAGAGATATTTTTAATCTGGTCACGTTATATGGCATTTTATTGCATTATTCTTGACTAGGCTTCTAGCACAGTATTTTCATTTAGATCCCTCACCTCAAAGGAAGCTGTTCCTCCCTGTACTTGTAGGCACTGACAAGAAGAAATGCAGTAGGTTTTGCATTGTATTTCTCAATCATTTAGAAAATGTCTTGGGATACGTATCTGTTTTTTATACATTCCTCCGATTTTGTGTATCCCCGCTTCATTTTATTCTAGAAATCGCAGGCTCTCACTTATTTCCAAATAGCCTCTGGCAAGAACCGAGGAAACTGAATCAGAACGGCATGTTAAACTGCCACGGGAGGTGTAACCTCTCTCCATAGTCAGCTCAAAGGGTAGTGGACACCGAACAGATATTGCGCTGAGGCAGGCAAAACTCTTGCACAGCCTGTTGGGTTTTGGCAGGTAGAAAGGGCTGCTCTTGGGGCTGTTAGCCTGGGACCTGAAACCAGCCAAGACCAAATGACACAAATGAACCAAACTGGGCAGGCGGAGGGACAGCAGAAGGCAAAGTACAAGGACGAGATACTTTATCTCCATGATTTAGAGGGAAAAAAAGAAAACAGCAAGGCAGATTTATCTGTTGTACAACTCTATTGCCATGCAAGGAGTAACTGTGGGGAGGTGTTTTGGCCGCCATGCACAGACAGGCCTGAAATGCCAGTGGTCGCTGTGCACACAGCTTCATTGAGCATGAACCTAGAATTCAGATGGGCTTTGAGCAGACAGAGAATACTATGAGGAAAAAACTGAACATCTCCTCCTGTCACCACAACCGTGCTGGAGAGAGGCAGTAGCTGATCTATGTACATTCGTCCTTTGTGACACTGGCAACAGAGGAGCACAAGACAAAAGAGCTCTGAACATAGTTCCAGCTTGTTTTTGCAGGCAGTGTCCTTGCAAGAGCACACAATGTGTGACCTTTAGGGAACTTGCGGTTTATTCAAACAAGCAGAAAATTGGCTCAAGACTCTCTTACATGGACCTCTTGTGCTGTAGGTATTATAAATAAGAAAAAAAAAAAAAAAGTATTTGCTTTGGCTCATGCAATGGTTCTGCATGCACAGCAGCCCTATCTAGAGATTCTGCAGGGAAATGCGTATCAGGAGAGGCTCTGCTAACAAGCCCCATTTGAGGTGTCTCTGCCAAGATCAGCAGCCTGTGCATTTGGCTCTTGGTTTTAACTGTCACTACTCTGTTGATACTTGAACAGAAGCTGAGGAATTTATTGTGCTGGTAATAGGAAGTTCACTCTCTACAAAAAAGGGAGAAGTTGGAGGTCAGGATTCTGAAGTTACACAAAGTACAAACGGTGCTAACGGGAGAGAGTGCAGCAAGGTTGGATAGCTTTGGTGACGTAGCAAGGAGGGACCTGTTTTACTCCGATAGTGCACTACAGCCCAGCCAGGTGGATGTGGTAAGCTGCAGGTTATAGAGAAAGGAAGTGGTTGGTGGTACAGCATAAACAGGCCATTTTCTTTGGGCTTAGCACTGCAGGCGAGCTGCTACAGCAGAGGAGCAGTGCGGCACCTACAGAGGTTACTGGTCAGGTAGCAAAAATGCAAGTACTCTCAGGGCAAGAAGAAAGCTGCTGTTACTGAGTTTGCTGGCTGGAGTGCAATAGGCTGTCCTCAACAAACACACCAATAAAAATCAGATGAGAAGGCAAGTATCCTCTGACTGTGTAAGCACAGAAACTGAAAGAGTTTTGGGGCACTGACATTTAGGATTTCCTGCACGTTGGAAGAATGGAAAGGAAAGGGGACTGGTCTGCTTGGCTGGTTTAGCTCAGCCCTGAGGGATGGGCATTGCAAGCTGTGGTTCATGGAGCCCTTTTGAACCAGAGGGCAAGTTTACTCAGGAAACTCAAACACAGAAGAGACAGCTGGCTTATTCCCCAAAAACAGCAGGTCCAGGTGAAAGAGTGCATGAGACTGGTTTGAGCAGCTATTTTCACCTTTTCTAAGCACTGTAGTCACTTGACTTGCATTAAGGTGGCTGACATCTCACACCCAGCATACCATAAGGCCACAACCGCGGATGGTGTAACCATCTGGAAGACCACAGCAGAGACAGACAGACTTCCAGCTACAACCAGTGCTTAACAAGGAGGAAAAAACAGTTCAGCAAACTGGAAGCCTCGTCAGGGCTCCTACCTGGAAATGGAAGGTTACAGAGACAGGAAGAGGACAGGAAGGCAAGCGGGGTACAAAGGGAAAGCAGCTGCGCAAGTGTGTGCAATGAATCCATGGCCACTCCCTTCCAAATCCTGCTTACAAATCCAAACAGAACCACGTATGGCGAGTGTAACCATTAACTTTACTGGAGAATCTGACACGACAGAATAGTGGAACATTGACAGTATTTGAGGCATCAGTTCACCTGCTGTGCACTCCACTCACCCTGGGGCTGGCCGCCACAGCTCCCTCTGCCACCAGTACTGGCCCAGCCACAGCAGCGTTTGGCAGTGGAGAACCTGGCTTAAATGGCTTCCATCGAGCCGACGGGGCAGCTCTGGGGAGAGGACAGAGCACCAGTATGGCTTGGGGAGGGGGACCATGTGGTTGGCAGCGGTTTCACCTAGAAAAGCAGCTTTTCTCAACTGTGCTGTCTCTTCTTTGTAGTTTATGACATAAGTCTATGGTTGAGGACCTTTATTCATGGGACTTACCCCAGCCTTCCCAGACCTCACCTGAAAACCTGCACAGCCTCTCTGCTCCTAGGGTGCTGAGTCCCTTTGCTCCGACAGGTAACGCAGCAGCCTCTAGTGGCCAGGTGCTCCCATGCCTTCCTGGGCAGGGTCCCCCAGCCAAGGGCTAGTTCTTGACCACTCTCTCTACTGAAAGAGCAAAAATCTTCCAACTGAGCTTACTGCAAAGTGAATGTCATTTTCTACAACTAAAATGCCTTGTTTCAGGCAGATCTGTTCTGCCACACTTTCAGGAAACCTTTGCCGAAAAGGGCAGTTCTGTCTAGCCCCCGGTCCCACACGGACCGAACTGCCTCCGTCCTGAAGCAGATCCAGTGGTGCTGGAGCAAGAAAGAAAAGCCTATAGGGCTACAGCTCACATACCTGTAGTGGACAAGAGAGGAAAGCAGCTCACTGCAGTGTGTTTAAGACTTAGTTTTCTTCCCTTCTAAGTTGCAGAAAGGCTGTAATTGAAGTGCATTTTGTGGAATGGTGTTTTTGTATGATTTTTAGAGGAAATGTAGAAATATTAGAAAAAGCCTGCATAAAATAATTCATTTTAATTAGAGTGGAACCCTCCTAATTCTAGATAGACTGCTTTAGGAGCTGGTGCTTGAAGTGCTCCAGCAGTTCAGGTGCAATTTTATCAGCGGTCAAATTCTTGGCGTTCAAGATCCCTTCGTGCGCTTCCTGGAAGAGCTGCTTCCCCACCGCTTCTTCCACCCGACTGCGCCACTCCGCTAACTTTGGCCTCTCCTCAAAGAGGTTGTAGCCAGCACTGACAGGCTGCAGAGAGAGAGCGACAGAACGTGGGCGTGAGGCTTCCCTGCCAGCAGTCCACGAAGGCGTTTGCCAGGGCCGGGACCAGAAGGAAGCACAGATGTGCCTCTGGTTCAAGGCAGCAGAAAGTCATGGAGTTTGTTAGGTGGAGTTCATCTCCTGCTCTTAACTTACAAGAAGCAACCGCTGTCATCCTCAGCAGCTGCTGTCCCCTGGGACCTGCAGCAAAAGCGCAGCCATGGCTAACCCAAGAACTGCCTAACGTGGAACGCGGAGGTCCCACGCACACCGACATGGCTCTTCCAACACTTGTACTTTCTGTAGCTCATTTTATGACATCGATACTGGTAGAGTTTGAGAAAATCAAAAAGATTTATTCTCACCTAAAATAGAGGGCGACTCTATTCCTAGACAGCATGGGCAGTGCTTCAGTACTTCTGTCTAGGAATGGGAGTGGGGAGTCCCTATTCTGCCACTCAAAAGACAAAGCAGTGGTTAATGAGGACCATACATTACGCTCCCTCAAGACAAATGCAGAGTTTAGGTTCTCTCCTGAATTCCTGGTCTAAGGAAGGGAGCTGTTCTTCCAACACCTCCTTCATCCTTCTCTGCCTACTTTGTAATTTACCTTTTTTTTCCTGGAAGAAATACCAGAAAGCAGGAATTTTGTCCAAACTTCTATAGAGAGAAGTGTCTCATCAAAGTAGGTGTTCCCTGGCAAACTCAGTTCTGGTCACAGTCAAAAAAGAACAAGTTTTAACTCTGCTGAAGAGTAAACCGTGGAGAGAAAGATCTGTCACTAAGGAGGTGATGCTGCAGCCAGACCTTGGCCTCGCCTGCCCGCAACCCAACAGCATTGGGGTTGATGCTCACCTGCATGAGCTCCACCAGTGCTACGAGGTCTGCCAGGGAGATCTCATTGCCCACGATGAAGGGCTTGTCCTGCAAGAACTTCTCCTCAAACTGCTTCAGGACAACATTCAGCTCTTCAGTAATACCTTCCAGTTTCTCTGGAGGCAGTGGCTGGCCTGTAAGGAGAGGCAGCAGCACCTGACAGGGAGAAGGAAAAAAAGTTGCTTTTTACATGTTTCTCTCCAAATTTAGTCCAGGCCTCCAGCTGCCTTCTTCTGAGGATCGTTCACCAGCCATGCATGAGAACAGCTGGTACTGCTAATCTTCCGTGACAGATTAACATTCGTGTCCATCGTTACTTCCTGCGTGTCTGTGTCTCCTCCCTAGAAAGTCTGAAATTTCAGCCACGAGAGTCTTCCCTCTAGGGAAGGCTGCATCATCTCCAAGCAGCTGCGTTTTGTTTTCCGATGGGAGGTTTGTTCTTTCCATGAAGCTGGGCAGAAGCCAGTGAGCTGTATCTGCTGTTTGCTGCTCTCCCAGGACAGATTTATCGGACGCGCTGCTCTGGACTGCATCTATGAGGGACTAAGCCCTGCTTAGGCAGGCCTGGCACGCAGGGGGCTACTTCCTGGGCCGCAGCACTCGGCTTTGAGTGTATAATGGTCTTACCTTACTCAGGAACAGCTTGCTCCCCTTCCCACGAATGTTGACGTGCTGCCACGACAGGTACTCATCAACCTTGGCCTGCTTCTGCAGGTCAGAGGGGTACCAGTGATCAGGAGTCTTGAATTTCCGGGTCAGGTACAGCAGGATCGCAACGCTGCCAGAGAGCAAGACAGACCACTGACCTGGTAATCTGAGATGAAAGCACCTCGTCCTTTCTCCTTCCCCCAAATTTTGCACTGCTGCACGAGCGGCAGTACAAACCTGATGAAGTCAGGTGTAAGCGAGGACGTGTAACTGCCAGGTAGTCACAGCACATGACAGAGCTTGTGCTGGCTCGACCAGCTGCTCGCGGACAGCAATTATCTGACACATCAGCACAGCGAGGCACACGTGGCAGGCTGGTACAGTTAGCCCGTGGACATTTTTGAGCAAATGTGAACTGCAGAATGAGTTTACACCAGATCAGAGCTTTGCCTTGCCCGGCCGTCCCGCAGCAGGTGCCTTCTGTCACATTTACTGCATTGAACCACAGCCCTCAGCTGCAGGCAGAGAGCAGGAGGACATACGGACAGGTATCCTAGCTCAGAAACACTGCCTACCTGCAAGCTAGCTCCAAGCAGCAGCTCACAGATTTGTCATAGTCGGCGCTGTTAGAGTTGCTTAGAAGAGAAAGCTTCCCTTAAAACACAGGTTTATTTTGTGTACGGGCAGAAAGAAAGAAACAACCGTCTGGGCTGGAGGCCCAGCAGAGATGCAGCACTCCACCAGCAGAATCCAAGCTTTAGGACAAACAACACTTCAGTAGAGGGTTGAGTTTATCTGAGCCTTACCTCTCTGCTAAGGTGAAAGAACCGTCTTTTAGCGCGGGCACTTTCATCAGCATGTTCACCTTCCTGAACTCCTCGGTCCTGTGCTGCCCTGAGGAGGGGAATGAGACATCTTACTGACCAGTGACGCTCAACACCCATCTGGGAGCACCTGAGCGGTCTGCGGGGACCGCCTGGCCTCAAGTTTCCAGCTTTGATTCTACAGATACAGTCCTGTTTAAATTTATATGCAATCAAAAAGTGCTGCAGGGTGAATGCTGGCTTTGCCCTGTGATGTCAGCTTACTTGCTTATTGCGTGCATACCAGAACAACCTCTCGACAAAGGTCAGGATGGTTAAGAGTCCTTTCATACCAGCAGTGCTCGTCAACTCAGGGCCGTATCAGCACAAAGTTTGTGCTTGGAGGTGCCTGTCAGGGTACAAACCTAGAGCAAACACCAAGCAGCTTGGAGGAAAGTGATCTCAGTATCACAAACATGATGGGTTAACCACAAGGACTGTGAGAAAGCAAGGATTTTCTTTTTTTTTTGCTGGAATATAAGGTAATTTATATTCAACTCTCTTTTTAGCCCTCAGACGAAACAGATTTCTGCGATTCCATTTAAAGTCATGGGTACTTTATTACAAACCTATCGATCGGTTCTTTATGTGGGTTTTGCATATCATGTCAGAGCAAATATGGATCTGAGTTTGCTTTTAAGCTGTCTCTCAGGTCCCGCTGAAAGGTAGGCAGAGAGTGAACCTGACCGGAGATGGTGTTTCGTTCATTTGAAGTCCCAGCATGCTTCATTACGTCTGGACCCAATCCCAGACACCTTTGTTCATGCCAGCCTTTTCCAGCCCCTGGCTTCAGAGTCATACGTGTGTATCTCTGTATGCAGGTTTCTCTAACGTCTAACCCTCTGTCGTGCATGAGTCACGTAAGAATCCTTGTGCCCCAGGAGATGCTCTGGAAAAGGTTTTAATTTTCCTAGTACTTGGCGAACTTGATTTGTGACTATTCCCCTTGTCATTTGGCTTGCAGCCTGTCTCCTCCACCCCTTTTCAAAAAGACACTGTTATTTCCTACACGCGGGTCACAGATTCCGATCCTTGGGTGTTTCTGGAGCGTTGTATGATTTCTACTCATTCTCACTCTTCCCCTGTTTCCTTGTGACCTGCCCTACTGGGGGCCCAAGAGCTTTTCTGGTGGGACGCATTTAACCAGCCACCAGCACCGATCCCAGTGCACATCCCCTCACGTGGTCCTTACATACTGTGCCGTGAGACGTGCTAGCGCAGCACAGCCACTCGCAGAGCATCCCCCAGTGAGGGCGCGTTCTGGGGCCGGCGTGCCCATACCCCTCTGTCCGGCGCCCAGCTGCTGGGCTGATTCAGCCCCAGCTATCAGCAGCGCTTTCCCAGAGGAGTGGGAGGTGCACCCAGGAACGGGATGCACCTTCAGCATTCCTGTGAGCCGAATTACCCCTCTTAAATCCACTGACCAAAAGCAAACGCTTATGCCATGGGGCACAGAGCACTGGAAACCTGTGACTGAATTCACTTCTCGTCCTCTCAGTTCCCTGACACCTATTTCAGTTCTTCCATTCCCCTTGATGCTCTCATGGCTTGCCTACCAGTCTCCTCTCCTTCGGATCAGTGTCTCACCACAACTGTTAATTGGGAAAGAAGGGAAAAGACACTAGATGGGCTTACACCCTGCTGCAAGCAATAGCAGAAATCTGTTCCTACCAAGACAGGTCAGCAGGAGGAAAGAAGCAGCAAGATGCATTCAATGAACAGCCAAGGCATGAAGGGGAACACCCAGAGACTAAACCACAACACGCCTGGGTTGTTTTTTTAAGTCACAAGCTGGAGCCTCTTTTCTTTCTTTATCAGTTTCAGCCCCAGGAGCCTTCTCATCTTGCACTGTTTTTAAGGCCAATACATTAGCTCAATTTCAAACCCAGCAGAGCTCTGGAAAGGCTGAAGGATAGTTTTTACCAGCTTTACTTGCAAAGAAAGGAGATACAAATCTTTGGGCGTCCTTTGGTGAAAACATGAGATACCTCTTGGGCAGGCTCCTACCAGTTATCAGTCGGCTTTAAAACAAGCTCAAACACCTTCCCTTCTCGAGTTCTCAGGTGGCTGCTGTGCTGTCACCCTCCGCTGCCTTCACCGGCTCTGCAAGCCTCTCCTCAGCCCTGTCAGGACGACCACCGCAAACGGCGTGTCCTGATGCAACACCCACAGGGTGGCTGCTGTCCTGCGTGGGCAGGGCGAGACCCCACCTGCACAGGGCTGGCCGGTGGCACACGCTGCGCGTGGGGACCCTTCCCGAGTGGCTGCTAAGCCCTGTCAAGAGGAGAGAAGCTGCCCTGCGTCAGCAGCTGCCTGCTGCTCACCGGAGCACAAAGTTTTCTCAAGTGCCATGAGAGCCTCCCCGCCGCGGCTGTCCTGGCACGCTTGCGAGCTTCCCATCCCCGTTTCTTTTTTGTTTCCCGTCTAAATCGGGCATGGCCTCAGACCTAGCACCCCCTGGGGAGTGTTTCCTCAAAGAAAAACGACCCTTCTCCCGACACCCGTTTTCTGCCGGGCTCCGCTGCCCTAAAGGCGAAGCCGCCGCGCAGCCTCGCGGAGCCGCAGCGGGGAGCAGCGCGGCGCTGGGGCCGCCGCCGCAGAGCCCGGGTTTCTGTGCGAAACGAGGTCCCGTTCTC
>VXAL01010012.1:583684-594849 GCA_013399475.1 Chauna torquata
GAGGTGCCTGCCGGGCTCTTGCCACCTACCGTTGGACCCTGGGCTCGGCTTGATAACCGCCCTTAATCGCTTAATGATAGGGAAAAGCAAATCCAGGCGGGGAACGGGGCACTGGTGCACCAGAGGCAGAAGCCCTTTGCTCTTGTGAGCTCAGCTCTGGCATAAGAGGGTTTTACTTTTACGTACCTCCTACTCCACCTCCAGCGCTAAGCAAAAACAGCTTGACAGAGAGGGCAGGCAGGCAGGAGGAAGACAGATGCAGGCTTCAGTGCTGTGACAATCCCACGTTGCTCCCATTTTTACAACGTGCTGCCACCTCTCCAGCCACCCGCCATCCCTCCCTCCAGGCTTTCCAGCACTCTCCCCCTCATTTTTTGCCATTAAGGCATGGCTAATGATGGTGTACATTTATTTTGTTTTACAAAGTAACAAGCCAGAGCTGAAGGTCTCTGAGGGTGCTTGGAAGCTAAAGGTGCATGGTAGTTCTAAGCCTTCTGCCTGAAGTGGCAAAAAATATTAGTGGCATGTGTCAAATACAGACTTAGGGCTTGTATGATACTAGCTGACTCCAGTATATCCATACTAGACATGAGACATTTTAGTCTGCACGATTACTTAGTATTACTTAGTATTACTAACTTAACACTTAGTATCTGCTGCTACCACTGGTACTGAATGTTGGAAGGAAACAATAACAAAGGCACAAGACTGTACTACCAAAAATCTGTTCAACACCCTCTCCACCCCTGTACCCAGGAATCGTTAGTAAACAAAATGTTTTAAAAAGATTTTTATATAGTATTTATTTAAAAGTTGCAGTCTAGAACAGTTCTCACACAGTGTTCTGCTATAGGCACTGCACAGGTTTTCATGCATTTGCATGTGCAGATACAGCTGCTTGCACAGCACTGCAGAACTGCGAGTTGGCCCAGTTCAGAGGCAAGGGCACAGCCCACACCTTCGGTGACCAGCAGTTCCATCACGCACATGCTCAAGAACTGCGTATGGCTCTTCTGTTCACAGGTGGTAGTTTTAAATATGCCAGTAGGGTATGATGCAAAATCCTCTTCAAAGCAACTGCGTATTTTTGTTTTTGAATATCAGTAAATGAACTGTGTTTCCAGGGTCCTTGAAAGGGAAACGAAGCCTGTAATAACTGACTCAAGATGTGATAAGCTTGAGGGGACAACGATTGAGCTCAGGAACCACATCTCCTTGTTACTGTGCTGGGTGGTACAGTCCAGCTCAGCAGTTTCAGTGCCATGAAACACAACCTCCTCTGCTTGCATTCATTCAAGCTCGTTTCTGTGCTCGCTCACCCTGTTCAAAATTGAAGTTGAGAAGGTGACTGAAGACGTTCCTGTCTCAGGGTCACACAGAAGGGACTTTGGGGAGCAAAGGGACAATTTAATGATCTTTTCTGCCCTGCCCCAGTTCTCTAACATTCCTAATCTGCAACTCAAAATCATAATTTTTCAAGGACAGATGTTTATCAAGAGTCCTCAAAGCAGAGAGCAGAACACTTGCCCAAATCGTACAGCACAAGAACATCTGTTATGGATCCCTAGTCCACCCATCTGGCAAGTTAAATGCTACCTTGCTTCTGTCTGAAAGCTCTCAACCTTCCTACTGGTGTGTAAGGGAGGGTCTGCAGAAAATGCTTTCCTGGCTTGACATACCCAACTTCTGGTCAGCATGGTTGTAAATTACAGTCTTAAAACTCTAGAATGACAAAAGGCTCAATCTCTGCATTTTGTTTGCTTTCCTCTGGGTAGCTGCCAAAATCCAAGCTTAAGAGATAAAGAGAAAGAATAGGAAAGGGAACACCACAAATACTGTCCACCCTTCTTTTAACAGGAAACCTCTTTCTCCACTCCCAACCCTCTCCAAGTATTTCATAATGATGCACCCAAAAAAGCTGCCTTCACGCTGAAGTGGAAACATCTCAATTAAACAGAAGGATTCTGGACATTAACACTTGTGCTTGTAATGAATTGCAATGAACTGTGTAAGCTGTAGTTTGACTTTTTAAATTTTCTTCCCTGTTGCATTTACCTTGACTGTCTTCTCAAGCTTAGACAGAGCTTCCTCATATTGCTGCACCAATGGCTTTAATAACTTGCCCTTCACCAAATGCTGCTTTATGTCTGGGATGCCAGCATCCTTCAACATCCGCAGAAACCTGCGTTCCTGTGTAACAGAACAGACACAGTAGAAGAAGAAATGAGAGTACCTCCCCTTCACAGGAGTTGAGACACCCCACTGCCTATCAGCTAGAAAAGGAGCACGCTTTGGAACGTGCTGCCTAGTCAGGGAATAATTGAATAGAAATTTCCAAGTATGGAACTCAGCTGACTGGAGAAGGTGGAAAGTAGTATGAACCTCCTCTTCCTCGCATTCCTCCATGCTTCCTTTTCAAATGAATCTTACACCAATGACATACCTGAATTCTAAGAACCATGCTGAAAGCTAAGCCCACTTTTCCTGCACGAGCCGTTCTTCCAACTCTGAAATCAGAAAAAGGAGCATTAAGTCAGTTTAGCCATGTAGTCACTGCCATTATCAGCTTCACGAGTCTGATTATGAAGTTCTCCAGGTTTAGGAAAGTCTCATTCTAAGCTTTTGAATTTAGCACAGCCGGAATAGCCATGTGTTACACAGGATGAACATTTCCAGGGCTCACTTACAGCTGCAGAGCCTCTGCAGTTTTCTAAGCATCTGGAAACCCAGCTTGATGCTGTTCAGGACAGTATTTCTAGCTCCTGTAAAATAAATTTTGTACAACAGGGTGCTAGCTCTCTGTTTTAATACTACATTGCTCTGGTGATGCTATGGATTAAATTCTGATTAAGAAAGCTATTTGCATACTGAAGTTAAAAAAAATCCAAAACTAAAACCCCATTTAAGTGCATGTTACTTATGCTAAATATGTCAAAGAAAACCAAGCTCAACTATCTTCCTTTTGTTCCTGGTTGTCTTACCGGTGAATATACGTCCTGATGAACTGAGGTGTGTCATAGTTTATTACACAATTGACTCCTTTAATGTCAATCCCTCGAGCAGTGGCATCTGTGCTGATTAACCTGGTTTTAAATGTATACACAGTCATTTTCAGGTAACATCTCTAGCATTGCACACGCGCGCACACACATGAAACAACTGAACATGCTGCAACTCTTACTAATCTCTGTTCAAACTGGGCGGCCAGCCTCTGACCTCTGAGCATGAAAACAGCATTGTAAATCACTCCTTAACGTAACTAGCACTATTAGCTGTCTGTTCTAAGCACCACTATGGTTGTGCATGAAAAGCTACTGGGTGTTGCCAGGTTCTCCAAGGCTGCAACGCTGAACCAAACAGCTCTTAGCACATTCAAAGTTACAAACCTGTAAGCCATCTGAATGCTTCTTAAAGGTACTGAATGCAGACAGCGAGGTGTGAAATTACAGTAGTCAAGGAAGAACTTAAAACACAGGGTTTGGACAAAAAGAAAATCCATAAAATAAACATTTGCCTTCTTCTCAGGGACATTCCACAGCTGCAATCCCATACAGTTACCGAAATCACAAAGTAAGTCAAAACCATGGATATAAGTGAAACTGCCTGCCAGTCTGGGGGTTTCTTTGTTAGGAAGCACTAGTAATACAATATAGTTCTAGCAACAACGTGTGTTTTCTTCCAATAAGCACCAGACCCCAACCACAGACAGTAAAGCTAAGATTTTTCAGAACTGCGTATGTTTTGGGCAACAATACGAACAGTAACTTCTACTCTTTGTTATAAAATAACACACATACACACAGATTACAGCTAGATTACAACAGGCCAAATTACATGCAGGCGTAAACACAGTTCAGAAGTCAGAAGACCAAGTCCCACACCCACTTCTTAAATTGGTTCCCACATACTCTGTTTTACAGGGGACCCTGTTTAAGTGTCTTCTTGATTCTAACTAGCTTTTCACACTAGAAATAGCCTGTGTCAGAAGACATGCAGGAAACTCATTTAAGATGCTCACAGTTGTATCTTTCCTTGTTCAAATTCCTTCATGGTTCTCTGTCTCTCATTGGGAGGTAACCGGGAAGAAAATTCAGCCACAGTGATTCCACCAAAGGCTTGAACCAGCAGGAACAATCTGTAGATAAGTGGGATAGAAACTGTCACTTCATTACCTAACTCTGTAACATAACTACAGTAGGTATCTGCCAAGTGATCCCTAATATATTCACCTGTGAGAAGCCTCCCTGGAGTTGGTAAAACACAACACACGGGTAAACTTCATTGTCAGCATGAAGTGCAAGAGGAGCAAAGGCTTGGAATTCAGGTCACAAGGCACATAACATTGCTGCAGTTGGCAGAGAAGAAGTTCAGAGAGAAAAATTACTTCTTGCCGAGGCTATCTTCCCTGAAAGCCACCACCTGTCCATGACCTACACAGGCTTGGATGTTTTGCAACCAATAGCAACAAAACCAGATCCCACAACATCACCCCCCGCAACATGCTGGGAGAACACAACACAAGGTGGAGGCAGGACACCTATGTTGTTCTAATGTTCTCACTTCTCCGTGGCAAGTAAAAACGTGCACTGCCTTCTCATCTACAGGGGGACCTGTACCCACATGCCTTGAAACGCATGTTATACATATGTATGTAAAACACAGCTGAAAAGTGCTAACGCATTATTACTTCGTATCTCCACTCCCTATTACTAGGGAATTTAATTCCGCATGGAGAGAGTTTAATTTTAGAGAATTCCAATCCTAACCAAATGAACACTAAGTAACAGAAAACAAATGAGCAAAGACAGAGCTCTCTGGGTCATAAATACTCCCAAAGCCACTTTCTCCCAGTACCTCTGTAATACAAGGCATCGCAGGAAAGCCGTATTTATTTATAGGCTACAAACATAACTAGATATTCCAGAGTTAAACTAATCTTCAAGTATAATTTATTCAAGTACCTTCTTTTTTTCCAACAGCTACCAAATAAAGCTACTTTCATGGTTGCAAGAGAATTCATGTCATACCGATAGCCCCTCAGGGAGTGTGTATTTCTCTTCAGTATCTTGTTCAGTCTCTGTTCCATCTCTGAGTTTTTTCTTCTCTGAATAGACAGATGTGAAGAGGCGAGGCTGGAACAAGCCCAACTGCTGCAGTTTCTCTGGGTCCTGGGTCAATGTCGCTGAAAACAGTAGTTTCTGTAAGGGTACCTGAGGATAGCAGCAGCTGAAATAAACAGCACATGGAAACTGAGCTTTCAGGATAGGGCAAAAGAATTCCTCCACAAGTACTTTCAGATGATGTTATGAGGGAAGCAATTAACTCGTTTTGTTGCTCTTTTCCTGCTCTGGGCCCTGCCAGTAGTTTCTTTTCCACCCTTGTTTTATAGTGGAGTTCACAGACGGAACTGGATCAGCATTCTCAACTCAACTGCACAACCCACACCTGTTACCTGTGCACGCATCCTTGCATCCTAGTCCCTCTTGTCCCCCTCCTAGTCACTTCCTTGGTTGCCGATCTCAGTTTCTGACACATCTCTGTCATGCTATTTGAAAGCAGCAGCTGCAGATACATAGTTCAAGCATTTTCCTTCAAATTCATTACTCAGCTTTCCAGAGGGCATTGCTATAGTTACCGTGCAAATGATTCAAATATTTGCAGCATTTGTGCATTCTTTTGATGCTGCTTTAGTCTAGTTAAGGAAAGCCTGAAGAATACAATACTTCGATTTCAGTCTAAAAGACATCCTTTAATACTAGCTGTCCACTGCCGGCTTTTTCAAGCTTTGAAGAAGTAGCTGCCTTACTTTGGCAGACATTTCTCTGAATAAGTAAGCTTTGGGAGTGCCTGTGAGCGTGCCACGAAGCAGGGCAACGGCATCTAAGTGCTGGCATCCATGCAAACAGTTCAAAGAAATGCATTTTGCAACTTACCTGGCTGCTGTTAGAGGCCCTGGTTTGGTTCTCTGGAAAAGCATATTAGAGCCAGAGTCATTTTCTACTTGGAATGCAGCTTTGACAACTTGGTTCAGCCAGTTCTGGTGCATGTCATCAATCATACGGTCAGCTTCATCTATGATCTGAATTCACAAAGACAAAAACCACCGCCTGTTAAATAGTGTCTTGTGCTAGGTAGTTTTTATTTTCCTTTTGTAACAGTGAGCTAGAATGCAGGATGTATAGTTTCTAGTCAACACAATTTCTTTCTTCGTCTGTCCTTCTTCAAATGAAGGCAGAAATTCCTACACCAAAACTGAATTTTGCTTTTGCTTCAGTTGCTCAGTAGCCAACCTGACACTCAAACTACACAAGTTCACTTGCACCTAAATACAATCCATGTACTTGCATAAGAGATAAAAAATCTCCATATCCAAAATAAGATGGCAGCTATATCTCTGCACAGACTCCAATATGGTGGAAGCTACTAGTCTGATAATTTACCCTGAAACCCTGTTTTCTGACCAATATGGCTTCACTCCAAGTTTGTGTCTGCAAGAGGATAAGACAGAAGGGGAAGTGGGTGGATGCCTGGGTGTCACGAGTTGGAATAAAACTTCTCATCTTGAGACAGCCGCCTGAGCAATCTGAAGCACAGACCAAGCCCACACAACAGTTCCAACAGAGATGTATTTATGCACCATGCAAGAACAAAGCAGGAATTACAGATCCAACAGACCTTGCACTAAGATGGAAGACCTGTGGAGCTGACTCACCAGGAAACGAAGGTGTGTCAGGCTGAACCCCGGGGTCTTGCTAATGTGATCTGCGAGCCGCCCTGGTGTAGCCACAATAATATCAGCAAGGCTGCAGTAGCCTGTGACTCTGAAAGAACAAGCAGCTCATCAGTAAGTTTCTCCCAACACTGTAAGGCATATAACAGAGACTCTTGGTCGAAAGACCTGAAGATTTTCCTATTATTCTTTTCACTTAACTGAGAAATAATAAAATTCAAATATGCAATTTACCAGCACACAAAGGCAATGCTGGACACTAAACCCTACTCTCCATTGTACTACCTCAGTTTAAACAGAAAGTGACAGTCTTCATTGCCCTTAAGAACAAGCTTAGTAATTGCAGCAAAATCCCGTAACAGTCGTTTGTACCTGTGGGCACAAGGTAAATGTCTGCATTCTATTCAGCTGGTGAACAGCCCCAAAAATCTAAAAACGCAACAACCACAAAAAGGGGCAGTAGCAGGCACTTTGTCAAAGACAGAACAACCAGTGTCTAGCATATAAACCCACTATCCAAAATCATTATTGCATGATGGTGTGATGCAACAGGCTGTATTTTGACCTCTGCTCACAGAGATTAAATAGTTTACAATCCCTATAAACCCTATCAAAAGACTATTTAACCTACTTTTTCTGGACAAGCATCTCCTGCTCCTTTGCAAAAGATTTCTGGCCAGTAATCAATACGACCTTCAGACCCGTTCCATCAGTGTAAATGTTGAACACTTTACTCACCTGCAAAGAGACAGGCTTTGTTAGCCACAAGAAAAACAGTAAAAGTAATACTTTCCATTATGCTAATATCAAACCCACTGACAGTGTCATCAGCCTGCTTCCCAGAACAGCCAGGCAAGGTGTGTACCGCACCAGCCCTCCCTCAGACCAGTTCTGCTCAGTGAGAAGGTGAGGGGCTACACACCTGTTGTGCCAGTTCCTTGGTGGGCAGAACAACCAGAGCTCGTACTTGGCAAACAACTCGATCTAGCAGAACCTGCCAAAAGAAAAAAAAAAAAACAAAAAACAAAAAACCTCCAAATTAGTCCCTGAAAGCAACAGGGTGAGAAGGAGCTTCTTGTACCTAAACTAGTGAGAAGAAATGGGCTTGATGCATCCCAGAGTTTTATGTTTCCATTTTACTCCCCTCCATTCTCCCAACTCCTCATGCTATGCCTGTTGTCTGCAAAAAGGAGGATGCTGAGATGAAGAGGACTCATGCAGCTCCTTCAGATACCTCCGAGCAAAAAATCTGCTGATTTGCCTCCGCAAATTCCATGCCTTCCTGACTTACTCCTAAGTTCAGGCATTGCTTGAACAAAAGCAACTCCAACATTTCCCTACATCTATTTCACTGGGGGTAAACTCACCTGTACTATCGGTATGACAAAAGACAGGGTTTTACCACTGCCAGTAGGTGCTGAGACGCAGATGTCTTTGGGGCGGTATCCTCCCTGCCCCATCAAATACCCATTGGATGCACTCTGTAGAACAGCAGGAATCACCTCTGCCTGAACTGAACAAAAATGGAAACAAACATTATCTACAGAGTTAACGAACTGGACTAAGACTCGTCTTTCTAGGAAAGCAGTGTTTTGTGCAATGAATCTGTTTCCATGTCTGTGCTGTTGCTGCTACAGATGTAAGAGAGGAAGAATCAAAACTATTGCTTAGTAGAGATGCTATCTGTTTTTTCCCTGGTTCTTTTTTGTTCACGAGCTTAGCACTGAATACAGAGATTTCCCTTTCCAAGGATTTAGCTATTTCTAGTGCTCAGCACAGATGGTACTGTGTTAACTGTTGTTTTCAACTCATACCTTGTCTTGTTCCTGTTTGTTGCTTGCCTGATGCTCACTTGTCTGTGAGCATCCTTTTCTGAGGTATAAACTGCTCTTATATAAACACATACTGTGCAACACGGCAACGCAGCATTACCTGCCAAGGCACATAACATATACCTCCTATAGGATTTGAAGTCATTCAAGTTTGCTGCAGCAGAGTATACACGGACTGAAGCAAACACAGTCCTGTAGAAACAACAGCTTTGACTGTCACCCACAAACTCTCTCCTTTCCCTGCCCCGTGACAAGTCCTTGCAAACCAGCCAACCTTGGTGCATCCACAAGGGTTAGCAGCCAGGGGACCTAGCTCAGCAACAAGACTGTACCCAGTGAAGGATACGACATACAAGTTCAGTGGACACCATCGTTACCAGACAAAGCATGACACTGCTTGGATTTATCTACTACCGAGTGCCACGAGCTCTGTTTTATGAGAAAACACAAGCAGCTGCTATTGGCAACCTGTTATGACCTCCTAGAACAAAATAAGCAACAGCATTTACGTTAAAACATTACATAACAGCATACTTTAAAAAAGAAGACACATGCTGGCTTTCCATATAACCTTGATGAGTCTTTGATATCTTCTGAGCCTGCAGGCTCAGCTGGACCCAACAATTTGCTGAAGACTGGAGATCCCACCTTCTTCCTTTCTCTCCTGTTGCATCCTCTCCTTATCCCTGCTTCCAGCTCTGCTTTCTACTTATTTAAGTGAAGGTACTTATTGTATCTGTCTGCAAAACTAATAAAATGATAAAAAGCCAATCACTTTTTTTTTTTTTTTTTTGCTTGAACAGTTTTTTGCTGCTTTAATGAGCTGAACAGGTTCCCGGACTGGTCCAGTTAGCACCAGAGATAATGGAAGACACGGAACTAAAGCACATGCCTGGAACTAATGGGGAAGAACAGGAGGACACTAACAAGATCTCCCTCTCTCGGCTGCTGTGAGCTATTCAAAACATATTTTGTGGAGCTGCATTTATGTCTAGATAACAGATTTCAGTTACTTAGCCTACGTAAGACTTCAAAAGCAAAGGGTTAAAATTGGTATCATCACTTCAATGCATTAAACTTGCTTTTGTTCTGTATTTCATTTCATTTACCATATAAAATATATGGCAACAGATGCAGAACCTGTGTAAGTGAATTCAGAGAGAGAGATAAGAGCACTGTCAGGGTACCTGGAAAAAAGGACTCTATCCCATTCATTTGCAGCTTTTTCAAGAGCTTGGGATGAATTCCTGGGACATCCCCGATTGGAATTAGGTTCTCTTTGATACGTTTTTGCACTAGTTTGGGTTGAGCTAGCCACTGTGGTAAAAAGGGCTGAACCTGAGGTGGGGGGGAAAAAAAAAAAAAAGAGAGTAACAAAGCGTTTCTGCTGTCAAATAGGCAAATAAGCTGGTAAAATGTCTGTTCACACCCAGTCATCATCAAAATTCAGTCAAGCTAGTTACCTTCTGCACAGGTTTTCTGTCATAGTCTCCAAGAACCACCAAGCTGGAGGGTGGCAGATTTGCCTCTTCCCCCAGGGCTGCTGAGGGCAGTTCCTCCTTTGTGCTTTGGTTTCCTTCAGCTCCTTCACTGTAGTCTTTCTTCCTTGTTTCAGCTCCCTCAGTTTCCTCATCCCTCTTCCTTTTAGAAGATTTACTTTTAAAGTTACTTCTGTCTTCCTGTTGTTTAATGTCTTCTTCAGAATCTAGATAACAGGAATACAAAGCTACAAGTCAGAATGTGCTACAGAAAAGGGATACGGGGAACGTTTTGAATCATAAAGCTTAATCAGCAACTTGCAAGCTCATCCTTCTTAAATCCAAGCGCAAGAGCCAAACATTGCTTCGGTGGTGTGGGGGCAACTGAAAACTGAGTTGGCATGCATCCCCCTTTCCCTTACACTAAACCGATCCCCAGAGTTTGTGATATGGGGCTTTCTGCTACGAAAAGAAATACCCTGGGAACGTACTAAGCAGACAGAAAGCAAAATTTACCCCCAGATAGATTCAACAAGGTACTCAAAGGGCTGCTTGCGCCCGCTTCTCTGCTGAGGACCGTCGGCCACAACGAACCGAGACCTCGCAGCCCCAGTTTACCAGCACCTGCTTCGGTCCTCGCGTCCGGCGCTTCCGATCTTGTTCCGTCTTCTTCCTTCCCCGGCGGCGGAGCGCTGCCATCTGCCGCCCGCCGCCCGGCGGAGCCGCGAGCCTGCCGCTTCCTCTTCGGCTTCCTCCGCCCCTGCGCTTCGCCCTGCCCGCTCCTCTCCCCCTCCCCGGCCTCGCTCTCCGCGCTCGGCCCCGCGCCGCCCGCTGCGTCCTCTCCGCCGGGCTCCTCTCCNGGGAAGCGCGGCGCCCGCCCTGAGGGGAGGAACGGCCGCGGGAAGCGCGGCGCCCGCCCTGAGGGGAGGAACGGCCGCGGGAAGCGCGGCGCCCGCCCTGAGGGGAGGAACGGCCGCGGGAAGCGCGGCGCCCGCCCTGAGGGGAGGAACGGCCGCGGGAAGCGCGGCGCCCGCCCTGAGGGGAGGAACGGCCGCGGGAAGCGCGGCGCCCGCCCTGAGGGGAGGAACGGCCGCGGGAAGCGCGGCGCCCGCCCTGAGGGGAGGA
>VXAL01010013.1:0-19530 GCA_013399475.1 Chauna torquata
GTGAAGAGCAGGTCTAGTGGGGTTTCTCTTATTTCAACCATTTCTCCTAACCTGTTCCTGAGTTTGGAACCGAGTCCATAAACAGCTCTGGCAATATGTGGCTTTATTTTGCATAGCCAAATTTTAAAGGATAGGTGCTGGCTTCCTCAGTTCTAAAGGCTTTTTAGAGTGCCACGTAATGCAGAAAAAGTACCGCTACTTCAAAGACTAACAATGGAGTTTAAAGGGGAAAATGTTCAGCATTCACTCTCCATGGAGCATCAGGGTGTCTGAACTCTGGAAGAATGTTTCAGCATTCTACAGGGTGTGGAGAATTTATATGATATGGATAATTTATATGATATCAATCATATATGCTTCTCTGATTGTCTTTGAATCCCCAGGGAAACTGAATCTCTTCTAGCATCCACAGAGTACACTTATGACCCATACATGTTGATTTCCTTCTGCCCCCATCTAATGCTGTAGACAAAAATGGATCTTTTTTATTAACTTATTTTATTAGGTTTTGTACTAGTTAACAGTTACAATTTGTGATTTATCTTTAATGGCATCAAACTTTTTTGTGAGCCTAGGGCAGCAGTTTCTCTTCCTATTTGTTCTTGTGCTGTTTGACATGCATCCATTCATTGTTGCCGTAAAAATACAGTGGAATTACAATTGCTTAAGCAACACTAAATTTGGTTTATTAGTTCCCCAGGTCATGTATGTATACTGGAGTTTTAGAAAGGCATGCCAACCCTGTTTAATTCCAGGGAATGGAGTTCAGTGAAGAAGCATTCCAGTAAGATCCTATCAGTCAGACCAATTGTACTTAGCTCAGGAAAAGGAGTAGCATCTTTACAAGTATTGTGGTGAATATTATTATGGGCTTCAGAGTACAAGATTCTTGCAGTCAGCTCTTTAATTTCTTTTCATACTTGATATCATATACTGTAGTCAAAGTCTAAATTAGAAAATCTATTATCTTCAGGGTATATATACTTATTTCTTATTTTTAAAGACATTTTTATCTCAACAGTTGCTCTAAAATATCAGAAGTTTAACAAAATGAAAAATGAGATGAGAAAGATCAGTCAATGAACTGGAACATGGTAAATCCTTCAAGAAATTAAACTAGTGACTTGAGACAACTTGACTTTTTTTGCCATACTGCTTGACTATCTCTGCCTCCCTATAGCTAGGTTACTGCATTGCTGGATTGTTAACTATCTGAAATGTTTTTGTTATCTATGTGACCTAATATTTCCATGTTTGTGCATTCTGTCATTAATCGATGTAGGTAAGCACCTACAACTACTGCATTTAGAAGATTGTATTGGCTTCTGAGATAATTATCACAAAGAGGAGTCAGAAGCAGAAATGTAAACTGTGAAACTCAAACAAACTCAAACAAGTTGGCTTTTCTTTTTTTTTTTTTTTTGCTGTAAGAATGTAACTACACACCTTTGTTTTAGACAAGTGTCAGCAACATTTTATGTGCAGCTTAATTTTTTGTGGTTTCAAAAAATAATATTTTTTTATTTCTTTATAAACAGTCTTGTGCTGATCTGCAAGACCATGCTCCAGCCATGTGATATTCACTAGAGATTGAGATAACCTTGGAGGTAGGCTGGTAGGTTGTGATACTCCTGCTTTTACCTGGCTGTCACTGAAAGCTATATAGAAGTTTAGGTTCAAATGATGCTTTGCTCTCCCCTCCTCAACACATTCATTTTCTCATATAACATGCAATGAGCATCTAGTAGAAAGCAAAAGTCACAGTGGGGAGAGGAGCATAGGGGAGTATCCTTAAACTGTGGCATTAGCAGCATACAGGTAAAGATGTCAAGTCGTTCTAGAGCTCCTCAACATACTGCTAACTTACTTGTGCTAGTAAGACAGATTAACAAATGATAAATAATCTAAACTCACGATAGCAGTGGATCCAGAGACCTCTGCTGTCTCAAAGCTATTAAAACATGTAGGGAAAAATGGCTCCACCTGCTTTTCAAGGCAGTGGAAATCGCATTTAAACTGGATTCTGATAATAATAACTGGACACACTATCTTGCAGACAAAACTGAGACTTCCTTTTAAAAGTTTCTGGGGCTTCTTGCATCACCTAGAAAGTGGGGTGTGGGTTTTCAGCATTAAAAAGCAAATTAAGTTTGTCTGATATGATACTATTACAGGAAAGCCAAAAGCTAAATTCGCCCTATTCCAGTTTGACGCGTTTAGTATAATGCTCATCTCATCGTTAAAAAGCTAAAAAAGCTGGTACAACCTCACAGCCACGTGCAAACAGTGAATTTCTGATTACCAGCTGGAGGTCAGGCACTAGTCATGCAAGTGGCATGTTTTGGTGGTCATAGAAAGTTCACATGCAGAGTTAAAAGACATCATAGCAGTTAGCATTGATTTGTTTTTTAGAAAGCTCAGTATGTAAAGTATTACCACGTCCCACAAAATCGTTTGATAAAAAGGAAAGATAAAGGTTAGTCAGTGGGAGTTAAATTCTGCCCTATATTGTTGTTAATTTTGATCATAGATTGTTTTATCTCCTAATACACAAACATGAAGCACTTTTTGCCATGCAAGCGTTTTGCAGTGGTATCAGATGTGTATTCTGGTGAAGTACAGCTGATGTAAACATTAACTCCATAACATCTAGACTGCATCTCAAGACCTAAAATGAGTTATTTTACTTTCTTTTAGGATGTATGTATTGCGGTGACTGAGGAAAACCAGAAATAGCTCTTCTTAGAGCATATAGGTGCTGCTCCAGATATTGTCTGGAAATCACTGTAGATTCTTATAAAACTTCAAAGTTAAATATATTATAGTAAAATAGCTTGTTCCCTGCAAAGCTAATTGCAAGATCATTGGGTAAGTGGTGTTGGCTTGTTCCACAACTGGACTTCCAGTTGAGTATGTTATATGAGGTAATATGTTAATATGAGGTAAAAGTAGACTGAAAGCTATTTCTAGTCCCTCAGCTATATTATGAATATATATCCCAGATGAAAGGAATTTAGATTGATTGTTAAAAATTCTGTAACATTTCTGATCTTCTGCAGTTAAACTCTAATTGGTTTCAAGTCAGGCAGAGATTTGGTAGTAGAAGATGATGTTTCCTTTCTTATAGGGAAGGCATGGTATTGTTTTCCCCATATACAGACCCCAGGCCAATCCAACCGTTATTAAAGCACATACAGCAGAGCACACGATACGGATGTCTGATACTGTCTTGATTTTTCTATCAGACTAATTATTGGCTTTTAGTATAAAAGTGTCATCTCAGTAACACTGTTGCATATATTTGGGGCATGGAGTTGGGGTCCAATCACCTTTTGGTCTTGGGTCTGAGAAGTAGGTGGAATGTCAGGGTAGGGTGTAGATGTGAATTTCACTATAAATTAACGGAGAAGTTCCAGAAAACACACACACAAAAGAGAAAATGGGGAAGAGGAGATGCTGGGTTTGTTATGAATGTGTCTGCTAGTCTGGAAAATTGGCATTCTCTTTCCCATTTCAATTTTTTTATGCCTCTGCCATTTCATATTGATTCCTGTAATGATAGAAAACAAGTCTTGGTCTTGGAGTTTATCCAGACCTCATCTATTAATAATTATTTCCCATTACTTTTATTCAAAGCTTTCTATACTCCTTTTCCCTGGCTGCACAATAAGGTAACCCCATGCTTTCCTAGTGAAGGTTGGTGACTCCTATTTTGTCTCCCATCCTCCATGTAGATTGGAGTTAGCGTAAAGGGGTTGGGTAGGTTATTGAAAATTAAAATGCTTGACTGGGGGGCTTCCTCTGGATGGTCATTCAAATGCCATGAAATTGTCTATAGGTGTTTTCTGCGCTTGGAAGATTTTGTCTGTAAATATTTGTTTAAATCTTTTAACAGACTGTTCCGTCTTTCTACAGTACCATTACTCTGTGGTTGATATGATAGCCCTCTTGATAAACATTGTCTATGTGCCTCTTTATTTTTAAAATGCAATCTCATATGAGATTGTGTTTCATGAATCAATGGGAGCGTAGCAAACCATTAATTTAATCCTATTACTGGGGACAGTGCTGTGTAACTCCACATAGGGTATGCATTCCCAAGCCACTTATCAGTCTGGATACGCTGCCATCGCTTGGCAGTTCTCTGCACAGAGCCTGTGTGATCTATTTGCCAGGTTTCTCGTAATACTTTCGCTTTTCTCAGGTTAACATACAGTTGGCCCTGGGAGATGTAACAAGCTGTAGTTTAATAAAATTGGCAAGATTACTATTCTTTTAGCTAGAGCATGTGTTACAGGCCATGCTAGTTTGTATGCGCATTGGAACAGATCCAAACTCCCATCATGTCCTAACCATTTGTGTAGCTGCCTTCCCGACCACTCCTCACAGGCTTATTGTACTGTATTAATTTTAGCTAAATTGTTGGTGTCACAGGCAACACAGAATTTTACTTAATTTCCTTTGGGTCATGGAATTTTGTTTAATTTAATTTATGGCCAATTAAGAAACTTTTAAGTACTGGTTCTGGTATTGAGAAATAAAGAAGCAATTAAAAAAAAACATAGGGGAACACACTTCAGCTTCAGTCTGAATTCCTCTCCTCTCCCTTACTGGTCTCCCATCCCCTCGCTGCATGCCGCATTCCCTTCCTTGGATGACATGATGGTGGTGCTGGAGGCTGAGGCTGGTCTAGTAGTGTGCTTTGTCTTCGCTGCTCCTTGTTTTCTACTCAGCTGCTCTTGCACAGGCTCCTGCACAGTCTGCAGCCCCTTCACGGGTGTGCCACCTCCTTTGTCTTCTTTTGTGCTGCCCTGCTTGGGTGGCTCTGGTGTCCCTCTCCTCCAGCCTCTGCTCAGGCATCTCTTTGCTCTTTCCCAGCTCAGGCATCTCTTTTCCTTGCCCCTGCTCAGGTACCTATTTGCAGTGATGTCTCTCTTGTCCCTGCCCAAGTGTCTGCTCTTTTCCTAGGCACCTTTTTCCCCTAGCAGCTACCACCATTTCTAAAGTATGCTTTTGCAGAGGTGCCCTATGCTCCTCTGATGGGTGCAGTTTGGCACATGGTGCGTTGGCTTTGTCCATTGCAGAGCCAGCTGGGCCCAGCTGTGACCAGCATGGGGCAGTCCCTGACCTACTCCTACACAGGTCACCTGTGCAGTCCCTCAGACACTACCAAAACCCTGCCAATTATGCCCAATATATTTAGCCACCTCTTCCCATTCAGTTTCAGGGGTATTTTGTTTTTCATGGGCAGAAACATGTCCTACTTCAACTTGGTTGTTTAAAGCTGTTTTGTAATTTTTTTTCCCCCTGGGATTGTCCCCATACTTTATACCTATTGATCTGCCATTTGCGACCCAATTGTGTGGCAGTGGGGTGGCCCCTGCCCATATCAGCGTAAGAACCTGTACATACTGTGGTAGCACTGATAGTTTCTTGGGTCTCTACTGAAGTAGCAGTTGCCTTTCCTTACCACTGTTTGGCGTGTCCTTCAGTGCCAAATTTAATCTTACTGTCCCACAGGCTGGCGTCTGTAACTGTAGGGACAATGGGTTGTCCGTAGGGTGTCTACGGGATCTGAAGGCATTCCTAACCCCTCTGTTTTTTCCATTTAGGTGGCCAGTCTCATTCAGTCCATCCAGGGTTACTTGATGATGAATATGTAAAACGTATCTTTGTACAGTAGCTGTCTGAGTTATTCCTAAAAGAAGAGTTTTTCTGATAAGAAAGATTTTTTTTTTTAAAGGGTCTGTTGGTGCACATAATTTGACAAGACAATTCTAAGTTTTTATATTGGTGTTTAGAAAATCTTCACAGGATACTAACCATTCTCAGGTCTCACTGTTCTGCCATTTGGCAGAATTCATTTAGCTTTAATGAAAAGGTATGTGACTGTTCTGCCATTCACTCCTATTTCTGAGTCTGTGCTTCATGTAAGTGGAGCTCTTCCCTCATATATGTCCTTATGAATTATAGTGATTCTGGCTCCAGCATCTATTAAGAGGGTAGTGGAAAACTTGTCACTGACCAGCACTTCCAGACTCGGCTGGCAGTGGGCTGCTGGGGTGGCCACCAGCCCTGCAGCGGGGCCTGTCCAGCCCTGGTCCCTGAAGCCTGGAGACAGCGATGTGGCTCTGCTCGGTCCCTGAGGCTGGGGTGGGCACCTGGAGGAGCGGGGTGGAGGCAGCTGATGTTTGGGGCTCCTGGATAATTTGCACTGGCAGGTTTTCTGCTAATCGTCTAAGAGCAGCCGTGGGAAGACCCTGCAGCTGCCATCACTTTAAGCCTTTATCTCAGCCTTCCTGGTTTCAGGCCTTGTTGACAGCTGTCAGAAGTTTTTTGTATTTTTGCCTCACTCAGGCCTTTCCTGTGGTGGTGCTGGTGTGATGGGCTTGTGTGGGGCAGACTTTTCCTGGGTTTACATTATTTGGGCGGTCTTGGTCCGTCATATATGATATAACGACAGTATGACCAGCACCCACTGCAGGACTCCTGACCGCTGGCACCCACAGCTGCCACGCTCAGCAGTGCTGGAGGTTAGCATCTGGGGCAGCCCCTTCTGCCGTGGGACAGAGTCCTTCTGTGGAGTCTTGCTGCCATATGTTATTCAGAGCAGGTTGTCCACCACCCACCTGTATTCCTCTTTTTAGCAAGTCTAAGAGGGCATTTGTTTTCTTCTGGATTTGACAAACTTGCTAAGGATCTGAAAAAAGTCCCCTAGCTAATCACAATTTGAAGTACAGCCTTCAAGCAAACTCTGCTGATTATTTCCCAATCTTATCTCCTTTTTTCCAAAAGAGGCTATATATGTAACTACAGCTTTTGTGATTGCATTTGAACTGGATAGGAGGAAGAAATGTAGATGGTCAAAAATGATAATGTATGACTGTCTGACAAGCCATTTCCAGTAGGAAAAACAAGCAAACAACAACAACAACAACAAAACCGTAAGAGGCAGTCTGAGTCAGCGCTTTGGAGGGTTCCATCTTACTAACAATGATCATTAGAAAAGCAGCAATGCTGAGAAATGCTTCTGCTTTGCAGTCATGGTCCAGGAATGCAGTGGCACGTTATTTCATTAATGACTCTGCCTTCTCTTCCCTGTGCTCTGCAGGTTCTGTGTATTTACCTGCCCACTTGGTCACTACAATGCAGAGAAGAAACTCTGTAAAAAATGCTCACCCAATTGTGGAAGCTGTGTTGGAGGCCATGGTGACCAGTGCATAACCCGTAAATCTGGCTACTACCTGAAGGAGGTAACCAATGGCTGTATTACCGACTGCCCCAATGGGTTTTATCTAGGTAAGAGTTAGCATTTCTTGTTGTTTCTTTGTACGGGGCTTNAACCCGTAAATCTGGCTACTACCTGAAGGAGGTAACCAATGGCTTTATTACCGACTGCCCCAATGGGTTTTATCTAGGTAAGAGTTAGCATTTCTTGTTGTTTCTTTGTACGGGGCTTCAGAATTAGGTCTGGGGACGCTGCTGGAAAACTCACAAGCAAGGAAAGTATATGTTGATACACCCCTCTCTCCTCTTACTCCTCTTTTTAAGTTATTTTGTGGCAAGTGTGCNTGAGTTATTCCTAAAAGAAGAGTTTTTCTGATAAGAAAGATTTTTTTTTTTAAAGGGTCTGTTGGTGCACATAATTTGACAAGACAATTCTAAGTTTTTATATTGGTGTTTAGAAAATCTTCACAGGATACTAACCATTCTCAGGTCTCACTGTTCTGCCATTTGGCAGAATTCATTTAGCTTTAATGAAAAGGTATGTGACTGTTCTGCCATTCACTCCTATTTCTGAGTCTGTGCTTCATGTAAGTGGAGCTCTTCCCTCATATATGTCCTTATGAATTATAGTGATTCTGGCTCCAGCATCTATTAAGAGGGTAGTGGAAAACTTGTCACTGACCAGCACTTCCAGACTCGGCTGGCAGTGGGCTGCTGGGGTGGCCACCAGCCCTGCAGCGGGGCCTGTCCAGCCCTGGTCCCTGAAGCCTGGAGACAGCGATGTGGCTCTGCTCGGTCCCTGAGGCTGGGGTGGGCACCTGGAGGAGCGGGGTGGAGGCAGCTGATGTTTGGGGCTCCTGGATAATTTGCACTGGCAGGTTTTCTGCTAATCGTCTAAGAGCAGCCGTGGGAAGACCCTGCAGCTGCCATCACTTTAAGCCTTTATCTCAGCCTTCCTGGTTTCAGGCCTTGTTGACAGCTGTCAGAAGTTTTTTGTATTTTTGCCTCACTCAGGCCTTTCCTGTGGTGGTGCTGGTGTGATGGGCTTGTGTGGGGCAGACTTTTCCTGGGTTTACATTATTTGGGCGGTCTTGGTCCGTCATATATGATATAACGACAGTATGACCAGCACCCACTGCAGGACTCCTGACCGCTGGCACCCACAGCTGCCACGCTCAGCAGTGCTGGAGGTTAGCATCTGGGGCAGCCCCTTCTGCCGTGGGACAGAGTCCTTCTGTGGAGTCTTGCTGCCATATGTTATTCAGAGCAGGTTGTCCACCACCCACCTGTATTCCTCTTTTTAGCAAGTCTAAGAGGGCATTTGTTTTCTTCTGGATTTGACAAACTTTCTAAGGATCTGAAAAAAGTCCCCTAGCTAATCACAATTTGAAGTACAGCCTTCAAGCAAACTCTGCTGATTATTTCCCAATCTTATCTCCTTTTTTCCAAAAGAGGCTATATATATAACTACAGCTTTTGTGATTGCATTTGAACTGGATAGGAGGAAGAAATGTAGATGGTCAAAAATGATAATGTATGACTGTCTGACAAGCCATTTCCAGTAGGAAAAACAAGCAAACAACAACAACAACAACAAAACCGTAAGAGGCAGTCTGAGTCAGCGCTTTGGAGGGTTCCATCTTACTAACAATGATCATTAGAAAAGCAGCAATGCTGAGAAATACTTCTGCTTTGCAGTCATGGTCCAGGAATGCAGTGGCACGTTATTTCATTAATGACTCTGCCTTCTCTTCCCTGTGCTCTGCAGGTTCTGTGTATTTACCTGCCCACTTGGTCACTACAATGCAGAGAAGAAACTCTGTAAAAAATGCTCACCCAATTGTGGAAGCTGTGTTGGAGGCCATGGTGACCAGTGCATAACCCGTAAATCTGGCTACTACCTGAAGGAGGTAACCAATGGCTGTATTACCGACTGCCCCAATGGGTTTTATCTAGGTAAGAGTTAGCATTTCTTGTTGTTTCTTTGTACGGGGCTTCAGAATTAGGTCTGGGGACGCTGCTGGAAAACTCACAAGCAAGGAAAGTATATGTTGATACACCCCCCTCTCCTCTTACTCCTCTTTTTAAGTTATTTTGTGGCAAGTGTGCTGAAGAATGTTCTCAAAAATTAAGCTGGGAATGTGACCTGATTTTATAAATCATTCTTTGCGGTAAGATGTGTTTTCTGCTTAACAGTAACAATAACAGAAGGATGGCAGTACAAGCAAGCTGCAGGACAGAACAGGTTACCACTACTCCAAAAAGGGATGGGCAGCACGCAAATTCTGAGCATGAAACGTTCCCCCAAACTCAAATGCTGTGGGACCATCACGACCTTACACATGTTGAAGAGACAGCTGAGAAATCCTGCATGGCCACTGAGCTAGTGGTCTAGGAAAAACAGACTCCTCAGATGCAGAAAGTGATTGCAATTACGCTTCTAACAGACTTAAGTACCTGCAGAGATGTAATGACCCAAGAGCAGTAATTCTCGACCATGAGAGACACCTTGCTTCAATTTCCTCCTGTGATTGGCAAGTACAGTGCCCACATTTAATTTCCAGCTTTGGCTTGCAAAAATGTGTGGACATATGTTCAAGCATGTGCCTAAAGTGCACTGACATCAGTATGGTTAAAAGATAAAGATTTGTTCAAGAGCTTTGTTCTGCTGCATTCCTTACTTTTTGCTCTCTGTTTCATGAAGCTGTGTGTTCATTTTCAAGAGCAGGTACTAGTTTTATTTTTTCATTTTCACTTTGTGAAAACTATAATGAAGGGAATTCCCTTCCACCCAATCAAGGTGAATAGATGGAAATTTAGGAATAAATGGGAGTGTCAGGTTTTTCTTCTCAGAGAAGCACATGGCACTGCATCTCAAAAGATAGGAAATTCGAAGAGAGAAAGAGAGAGAGTTTTGGAGATGAAAAGGCAAGTGTTATGTAATTTATCTGTTGATTTTATTAAAAGCATAACAGTTCATGCAAGTGTGTCATTGAACACAAAATCGGCTAAGACAGGACAGCCTGCTTGTATGGAAGGCATCAGAGGTAAATTGCAGGATGGCCACAGGAGCACATTGCTGATATAAGGAGAGATCATTTATGTCCATGTCATAGATAGCCAATCTAAATTAAATATATCTAGGAAGACTTATTAGCAACCTCAAACCATGATCATTTTCTAAGGGTAAAACTATTACTTTAAATGTTTAGAAACAGTTCAAACAATTTGACGATGGATGGAAAAATATATTGAATATTAATATAAAGCTATTTTTTTCCAAACTGGGACTGTATGCACTCTTGAAAATATACAGTGGTGCTGAGCACATGTGAGTTTTAGTGGATTTGATCTGTAAAAGAGCATTAACACGCAGTTTGGGTGGTACTCCCTAGAGCTGAAGAGCATTTTTAGAGAAAAAGCTGAGGTGGTTGAGAGCTGAGGTTCCACAGAAGATGCCAAACACGGCAGAGAAGTCTCAGCTGGAAAAAAAAAGAAAAAAAGAAAAGAAAAACAACAACAACAACAAACCACCCTGCTCTAGTTACCTTACAATGTGAAAGCATAAAGAGTTACTTAGAGAGAAATGTGGACAAGTGACTATGCTATTTCTTTTCTCTCTGTTACTCATTCTTTTCTGCTATCATTCAGAAGAGCCTGCAGGCAGATACCTCTGGCTGCAATCTAGACGAATCTCCCAAGCCATGCAGAACGAGTATTCAGTTAGGAGATTTCAAAGGAAACTGCTATTGCAGAAAGATGTGGTAATTTTCTTCTTTGTGAACCTGTCCTTAGCCTGTGCAGTAGCATATTATCTAGAGAAGCTGGTCTTTCAAAAGAAGCATGAAGTCTTGTTAATAAGACCCTTAGCATTTTTCTTAACGTAGTGGTGCTGACCCAGTGCCACATTCCTCATGGACAAATGTAAACATGCCTGAATTTTTCAATACCCTTTGGCAACGTTCATTTTCTTCTGTCCTCTACTACCTGGGAGTATTTGCTATAAGTTCATAAACAACTGCTGTTTCACCATGGGCAATACTGTATTTCATTTCCCCTTGAAGTGATTACTGTCTCTGAATTTGTAAAATTAGACCAGTGAAGGAAGCTGGTGAGCCCTAAAATTTTAGTTGTTCCTTTATTAAAAGAAGGCGCTGGTTTGTGAATGACCTCATTGTCCTCTGTTGCTGTTATCTGCTCAGAGCTGAAACTTTGTAATTTTTTTCCATTTTACAGTAGTTTGCATGGCACCAGATGTGCAATCTGCTGTGAAAAAGTAAAATATCATAACAGTAGTGAATGTGAATCAAGCTACTGATCCTGTGCAACATATGTAGAGGCTTCACTGATATTTATCTGGATCTTTTTCTTTCCTCTGTACTTTATCTCTGATTTTACTTTACTATACCAAATTTCCAGTGCAACATGGTTGCTGACATGTAGAACCTTAATTCTCTTAGTTGTTCTTTAATACATTTTTGATATGGCAGACTTCTTTCAGCTGACATGGAAATCTGAGTTTTCTGGTTGAAAGTGCATACACATTAATTTCTTTGCTTTTAATGGAACTCATTCTGATCATGCCCTCCATTTTCTGTCTGGAAAGGGGGAATCATTGGCAGATTTTGTAGCAGCTTTAGAACTACCAATATCCATGTCCTTCAGAAAAAAAGATATACTGAACTTACATCAGAGTTTATTCTAACTGCATCTTCGTTGCTTGACGTTACTCTTCACAATATATGGCAGCAGAAAGGAAGCAAGGCAGATGAAACATCGCCTCTGAACTTCTGGTAATGTTTTGTTACAGTTAGAGGTACTGTCTGTTAGCCAGAAGTAGGAACTAGCTAGTAATACAGTGTATTTTCTCTCTGGTTTGAGGGGCTGAAACAGATGCTTGTACAAACTGCACACAAGGATATTTTGTGAAAGGTAGAAGATGTATGCAGTCCTGAAGTAGTGGTTATTACCTTGATCACGCTACTGAAAGTGGATACAAAAGCTGCTAAAAGTATGACCTGTTCTTCTGTGACTAATGTGTCTAACTTGTCTAATGTTTGGCAGCTTATTAGTTATCATTGTGCAAGAAAAGATATTAGCTATGATAACATAAAACACTGCTGGCTTCAAAAAACAGGAAAAATATATTGCAGCCTAAGCAAATGAAGGAAAAAGATATTTTACTTTAATGTGAGTTATATTCATGCCAGTCTTTTCAAAGTGTTTTTTTTTTCTTGTGGATGTTTGTGTCCTTTGCCTTAAAATGCCTGCATTGAGAAACTAATTAGGTAGACATAGAAACGTAGAATGTACAAATCTAGCAGAAAAGCTGTTTCTCAATAACAAACTGAAGAAGTCAAACCAGGATTTTTAATTGCAAGCTAATTCCTATTCATATGGACCACTTCAATTCTTCAGCTGCAGACATAAAGATGGCGCAAATATAACCTCAGACTCCTGTCCAGAATGGCTCCAGAGTGGATAGATGCTGAACATGTTCATCCTGTATGAAGAAGGCACTATTTTTTCCATTCCATTCTTTATTAAGCAAACACCGCGGAGCTTTTGGAATCATTCGGTACTGGCTCACATTGGGTTCAGGGCAGGAAGGGAATGACCATGTGTTACAGTTTTCCACACAAAAAAACAATCAACAGAAAACATGATGGAGTCAGACGGGTGGTGAAAGGAGTAGGCAGCAGGTCAGACTTTTTATCCTGTGGCTTTCCGTTCGTCCCTTGCTAGTGCATGGATACACAGTCCATTTAATACCTTCATTGATTAGTTCTGCATGGTTCCAAAATACTAAAGTTATGTGGTTATTTAGTAAAAATACTGGAGAGAAAGAGTCTCTGGAGGGAGAAAGCAGGGCTGGGTTGCGGGGAGAGGTAATTTTTTTACTATTATTATTAGAGCAGCAGATATAGCTGGAAACAGCAAACAAGCCCTTTGCAGTACACAAGAGGTCTCTTGGGACCTCTTGCATTTGGCGAGTGGCCAGGGCAACCTCTGCCGCGCTTTCTGATGCAATGCCAGCTGTTTGGACTGCAGTGGTCAAGGAGACAGAAACTGTACAAGTTGTTCATGCCACCGTAACGTAGACCCTGGTGTCTGCGTAGTGGGAACAGTCTGCAAGCGTTGTGAGTGCAATTCCCTGAAAAGGTCTGTTTTACTGGTGCCAGCTACTTCTTTACATGAATTGAGTTCAGTCAGTTTCTTTCTTGTCTTTTGTTGTATTCTTCATCTGATGTCAACATTATTTCTTAATGTTTTCATGATCATGAAAAAGGAAAAAACAATGTTAGTGTGTATTAACAGGATTAGCCACATTCACTTTACATGAATTTTCCTACAATAACTTCCTCCCCAACAACTGACCTTTTCTTCCTTATCTGTTTTTTGAAAGCTATGGCTTTCAAAACAATTTTATATGAAGACCTTGTGTAGTCAATAGGTTCACATCTATTTCGCCACTTCAAACTGTGAAAATGCTGATAAGTAACAAGGTATATTGGTAAAAAATGTAAGTTTTAGATTTCTGCAGTACTACTTGAATTATGTGAAAGGGTAGCAGGTTTTAAAAAAAGGAATTACAAGGGACATCATTTAAGAGTTTATTTTTGTTATTTAAGAGGTTTTTTTTGCAGATGACTCCCTTCTGAGGGAAACAGAGGGCCCAATCTGCTGATCAGACCCAGTGTTTTGGGAAGTTTGCTGCCTCCTTGGGGCTGAGGATGTTACTAGGAAACTTCTTAGCCTGATATGGCCCTTGGATTATTACCTGCTCTTGCTTTTGCATGTAGGTAGTGATGAAGTTGTAGTGAGAAGTCCAAAAGAAATAGTAGCAACCCAAACAAGAGTCACTCTCTGTATAGTAAAATAAATAAACAAATAAATAAGAACTACAAATTCATAATTCTAAAAATCCCAGTTCCCCTAGGGAGCAAGCCCAGGTTTTCTTGATATCGTGATGAAACTTGTTCATCTCAGGAATTCGGAATAGTTCTAATCCCTTTAACTAATTAAATTTGCCAACGTGGTTTGGTGCGTTGTAATTTTTTTTATTATTACTATTTTAATGCACGATATTGGTCAGAAATAAATACTTGTATTCTTTTTTTCTGCCTGGGGAATATCTTCATGACTCACAGGAATGTCAGTTGTGTGAAGTATGCTGTCAGAAGTGCACTGGACCTGAGCCGGACAGCTGCATCAGCAGCCCAGGCACAAGGCACTTGTCTCCTAGCACTGTGCACCATCAGTGTCTAGAGAGGTGCCTGTACAGACTTTAGCATGAGCTTGCAGACCTGAATGAAGAGGCAATCAATGATTATGGCAAACAAAACTAGGACAGTGAGAAAACAAGTGTTACGTGAAGAAGACAGTTGGTTACACGGATAGTTGAAGTTTAACCAGATGACTTCCACAGACATAGAAAAATTTCTTTAAGAAAGTGGAGTAGTCTTTCCTTCACTCTGTTCCATTCAAAATCCAGACTACTGGAGTTACGACAATTCAGCCACAGGGATGAATTCAAATGACAAGAGTCGGGCTGTCTGAAGTATTGCACAGCTATAGAGATTGGCACCAGGCATGAACATGGACACTGAGGCTAGCTACCAGCTGGTTCAGTAGATACACATAGCACCTAAACATAGTCCCCTAACTGAGGTGTGTTAATTTAGAAGGCTGATTTTCCTGGGCTCCCAAGAGGAGAGAACAGAACAAGGGAGCAGTCTTCTCAGGAGATTACATTTAGGCCATCTTGCACGTGATGCAGGGGTTTATTGTTTTTAATCCCATGTCCATCAATAGTTTTATTCTCACACCAATAGCTTTGGTTCAGTTGCACTGAATTGCTTTGTACCAAGCTGACATGCACACCAGCATGAAATTGGAATCAGGTTCTGCAAAACATTTTCCTGCATAGAAAAAAAAATCCAGAAAAATCCTACAATTTACAATGCAAATGTCTATAATAAGACCAATGTCATACCCTAGCAGACTCCAAAAAAATTCATAGCTGAGGAAAACAGTGCTGATTTAATATGCGTTACATCTGCAATGGCATTGGCATAGGAAGTCTGGGCAGAATTTTGGACTGCGAACTGAATTTTTCCAGTTTAGATTTGCATTAAATTGGACTGTGTTCCTTGTCAGCTGTTTTGTGTGTTTTACACACAAACACATGCAATCTGCAAGACAGAGATGATGCAGAACAATGTAGTTACAATGCCATTAGGCAATGCCACTGGATGTTCGCAGCAATGAAGTCTTTGTGACCTTTTGGAAGGGTGCTGCTGTTTCAGCTGTAACAAGTCCTCTAGCAGTTTTATCAAAGCTTACCAAGGACTTTCGATGCTCCTGCACTTTATGAGAGACTTTTCAGAAAAGTCATATTTGGTCAGTCATTATCAAGAGAAATAATAATAAAGAAGAAGTCAGAAGCTAAAGAATAAACCCTTCCAATGGGCATTATTTATTATGTACTCAAAACAGACCTATTTAAGTGACAGAGACTCCTAAAACCTATAGCTTTTTAGAGCTTTAAATGCTGTCTATTGAAGACAATAATAAGTGGCATTAGATAATATGGATTAAAATTCAGCAGTGCTGCTTTCCAACAGGGAAACACTGTTGGTGCGGCCTCTTTGTAAAGGATGAATTGGTGTGAAGGAGTATTAATGAAAATCCTGTGAAGATGAAAACACTGAACAATATCTGCTTTTTCTGTGAGAATTCAGTACCTGCCACCACCTGATTTCATAATAAACTCACAGACAGACCAAAGAGGAGGAGTATATATTAATAAGTACTCTAATAATGCAGTTGCATGATTAAAAGATATAAAAGAAGGATCATAAACTACTTCCAATACTACAGATTATATTTAAAACCAGGTCTCTTTAGATATGTCCATTTCTCTACTTATATATCTCCAGGTTTTAGGCATCATCTTTTAAAAAAAAAAAAAAAATCTTGTGTTTCCAAGGACAAGCAGTGGCCATGTGAAGAGGACCACAATTCTTTGCACCTCAATTTTTCATCCTGAATATTTTGAGGACTTATTTAATCTTTTTATAAAGCCATACCACGAAATTCTGGGAGATGGTTCAAGTTAAAATCACCTAAGAGAAAAGAAGAGAAAATCTGGGGACATTGTTTTGAATGGAGCACAAATTTCATTAATCTTCTCTTTAATTCTGTTTGGGGATCACAGCTGAAGTCTTCAAACACCAGGTTTCAACGAACTCTGCCATTGTGTGATTCATGTTGCACAACTCCAGATGAGAAAACAGAAAAAAATATATTTTTCAGTCTTCCTCCAGTCTTTCAGTATTTTAAGTGCTGAAATAGGTTGAGTGGTCAAAGCACTAAGGTAGCTTCAGAGCCGCAGAAAACCTTAGCTCAGGAAAGGGCACAATGTGATTCAGTTTCTCAGTTTCTGGAAAAGAATAGGGGAGATTGAGCTGGATGTGTGTGGAAGTTGTTACTCATTCTGATTAAGAGGCAAGAATCAATGTGATGTTGAGTCAGACTCTGGACTGAATAGGAGTTTAAATAGAATGCATTTTAGTTTGAAAAGCAAAACAAACAAGAAAGAACATTCAGATAACGAGACAATCAAATCAGTAGGTCTGAAAAGGTCATACATTTTTGCCTTTAAAAAAATAGCAGAACACTATAATGAGAAACTACAGTATCCCCCTCTCCCCGCCCCAGCCAATGCTCCATTTTTAGAATACGGTTAGTTCACACTTCTCTCCGATGTGGTGGTTCATAATGTCTTCAGAATCACACATCATCATATACATATAACTTTTATATTTACAAGCTTCATTTGCAATCATAGCAGCTGCAGACTAAAAATTTTAGAGGAAAGCTTATAGGATGCTCCAGTACAGAATGGTAGTCTTTGAGGAAGAAAGAAATACAATAAAACAGCTCAACAACAAGACATGAACCTTATTTGTCCTTATTTGAGACGTGTTCTTACGTAAGAACAGTGATAGGTCAAACACAGGGCTGTAGCCTCTGACCTGGCAATTCTTCCTGTGAAGGCAGGAACCTTGTCGTTAATTAGTTCTCCTGTAGTGTTAGACAAACTCAGTTGCCATACTGTCCTGAGTAAAGTTTTCACTGATGAGTGAAATATCGTTCTATAGCTAAAACTTGTCATTTGCTGTTTTCCTTTACCATTAGTTCAGAGGCCAAGGATATACATTTTGGTTTTCACATGGCCAATATTATTGACAAATTTGCAACACTGTTCTTTGGAAAGCTCTGGTTATGCTACTAGAAATACCTTGTCCAGGTTTCTGTAGCAAAATCTTTTGTATCATATCTGTCCATTCCAGGAACTTTTTGACATGCGAAAAAGATTTATTTTTTTTTTAAATAAAGGTGTAATTCCACTCCTTCTTTAGTCAAGAAGAGCTCTGTCATGGGAAGAATTCATTTTAACTGTCCAGAATTAAAAACAAGACTAGTTGTAAGATTTTCATATTTCTTCTGCAAGTAGTCAGGTTGGGACCTTTAAACATTTATATCTGACTGTAAAAGTAAAGGTAAAGGTTGTCTCCCATGCCAAATATCAGAAGCCGAATTGCTTGCGTACATTCCCCTCTGGTGGTGACTGGCAAGTATTACAGAATATAACAAGTGATGCCAAAGGGTCAAAGATAAAATGGAAAAAGGAAAGTACTTCATTTAAAAAAAAAAAAAAAGTATTTTTAATTGCAAAGCCTTAAATGTTTTTGAAATTACAAGCTCCTATAAACATCCTTCAGCAGTAGTTTATAGCTTCTCTGTTTAACCTTATCTTACTGCTATTTATATTTTATATTACACCAACTCTCTTGTCGGAATCAAGGTCTCTTTCAAGACATACTTCAGTAATATTTATGGATTGTTTCATTACATACATAACTGGTGTTAAATCACAGCACTTAAAACTGCCCAGAAATGAAATAAAACATAAGCCAGGGTATAAGTAGCTGGATGCAAAGTTGCTGATAAAGCAAATGAAAATTCGGATACATTGCGTATTTAGAAAAAGTCCATAGATACTTTCAATGAGAAAATCAGAATCCAGCCTTGACAACTTCTGAAGGTTTTTAGAAGCAACTGGTAGAGGAATGGAGGATGTACAGCTGCAGGCAGGCATCAGGAACAGAGAGTCTTTACCTCAGCCAAGATTTTAGATATAAAGTGAAAAACACTAATTAAAACTGCATAGTTGTCCAATGTACCATCAATTATTAAATGTTTCTTCAGAGTGTACCAAATAAGTAGTCTCTAAAAGGGCAAAATCTTAGGATTTCCAGGCCAGTGGGGATCTTCTCTCAAGTACGGAAAAGGATGGGAGAACAGAAAACCTGAATACTGCACGATTCAGTAAAAATTAAGGCCAAACATCCAACTTTACCAGAGTATTCCTTATATTCCTTATCTTACGGATGACGCTGAGAAGGATACTCTGATATGTTCAATATTAGTCATGAAAAAATATGAAGCAAGGGAGTAGTCTCTCAGAATAAAATCTGGTAACAGTGAATTTCTGCATCTCACAAGAGTAGGCAAAGGTCACCAGCAAGTTACTTTGAGGCTTATTTAGATATGCAGACTGAAAATGCTTGTGTGTTAGTATTATTAGGTACATCTAAAGGCTTGGGCTCCCCTCCACACTCAGGGGCATTTATACAAACTAGAATTTGCTTGGAATAGCACATCGGTACCTGACCCATAGAAAATATATCTTCAGCAGGGAAATGTGTGAGTGAGAGAAAGAAAGGATCTAAACTCGTAGGACCTTACCACTGCAGAAAGTGTAGATACCCACATCAATATGCCTAAAAGGGCTGAGAAGAGCAAAGCAAAATGCTTATTCTCCTCAAGAATGATGATTCTTACATGCAACTAGAAGAGACATTTTTAAAAGTTCTTGCAACTCTAGTTCTTGACTCCCTAAACTACGCTACAACTAATGGGTATCTCAATACATAGATGTCATGGTTTTGGCTGGGATAGAGTTAATTTTCTTCGTAGAGGCTCACACAAGGCTGTGTTTTGGATTTTTGATGAAAATAGTGGCGATGTTTTTGGTTGTTGCAGAGCAGTATTTACACAGAGCCAAGGAATTTTTTGCTTCTTGTGCTGCCCTGTCAGCGAGGAGGCTGGGGGTGCACAAGGAGCTGGGAGGGGACACAGCCGGGGCAGGTGACCCAGACTGACCAAAGAGATATTCCACACCACATGGCATCATGCTCAGCCATAAAAGCTGGGGTGAAGAAGGAGGAAGGG
>VXAL01010015.1:1936-54900 GCA_013399475.1 Chauna torquata
CGGGGCTGCGCCCGTGCGCCAGCGGGGCGGCGGAGCAGCGCTGCCGGCGGCTCGGGGCGCCCGGAGGGGAGCGGCGTGGCCCCCTCTGTCCTGGTTCCAGGCCCTCAGCCTCTGGGAGAAAACGTGCAAGAGCCCTCAGCGTAACAGGAAAGGGAGGACATTTGGTCCAAGGCTTGGCACTTGCTTTTTTTTGCCTTTTTTTTTTTTTTTCAAAGCAGCATTGTTGTGTCCCCGCCACCACCACCACTCTTTCTTCCTCTGACTGTCAACAGACGTACACGGGAGGCTGGCCTCCAGGGGCCGTGTTTCCACTGCACACGACTGCAGTGAGGAGGACCTGCTGAAGCAAGACTGGCACAGCTCACTTCGACTGCAGGATCGGTCGCTTCCTGATGGACAAAGTTAGGCAAAGCAGGAAGGGAGGGGGGAAGCCCCCGTCACATCCAGGTCTGTTTGCAACAGGGTCTGGAGCAGCTGAGCGGAACTGGGGATGGGTGGAGATGGAGATGGCCTGCATAAGGCAGGTGACTATTGATAAAGTCATAATCAGCTTCTCCAGTTAATAAACAGTGCATGTAGAAAAAACAGGATGTCAGACATGTAAAGATTAGATCTAGTGAAATATTTTTTTCCTCAAATCTTTCAGGTTCTTGGAAAATCCTTAAGGCACTGCACTTTAAGGTAGCACAAGCTGTGCGGATGCTCAGCATCGTCGGGGTGCCAGATGACTGCATGCAGTGTGTGCTAGCTCGGAGTATGCAGGGCCTGTGAGGGATGGGAAGGGCTCAGAGTTGAGCCAAGACTTAATCATTTACTAGAAAGACCCATTGGTTGGATCATACGCTGGGTTGAGATTTGCAACCAAACCTTATAGATCGAGTCACACCTGGGAAGTCATCACCTTGAAGCCTATGCCACCTGGGAACCAAACCCTTTAATTCCTTCGGCATCAATGGAGAACAGAAGTCCACACAGAGGTCTTCCCCTTGCGTACTGCTTCCAAGGCTGATCTGAGCTCAAGAGCACAGCTCAGGGGAGCAGAACTACTAAATAGTAGGTGCTGGTCTCAATTCACCCTGGAAAGCTTTTCCTTCTTGAGGCCCCTCTGACAGGCAGTTTTTGCTCTCCTCAAACTAGGGTAAAAAAATGGTTGGGATTTTGTGGGCATTTGGCAGAACAGCTTACAGAGAGTGCATTCCAGCATTCCCCAAGAGTGGGATGTGTTGGAGCAGGTTGTTGAATCTACTAATATAGTAAGGTAGTAAGGTATAGTAAGGTAGTAAGGGAAGTGAGGCTTTTGCTGTGGAGGTCAAGGTGTTTGCCCGAAGGGGCACTTGGGTTACTCCCAAACTATGGTATTTGAAACTGCACCACTGGCAGGAGCTGCGTAAGAAATTGCAGCATTTGGCTACCATGTGCACTTTTCTCTCAGCATCAAACACTTCTGTGTGCACAATACTCTGGGCCAGATATTTAACTCATTCCTTACTTCAAGCAACCTTTGGTTTTGATTTCAGCAGATGTTTTCCTGAGGAGGGGCAGCAGAGCTAGGGGAACGCTTCTTTTCTGGCAGATGAGTTACATCAGTATTGTTTTAGCATGGGATGTTTTTCACTCTTGTCTAAAACACCCAGTAGTTGTCTTCTGCTGGAGACATTGCAAAAAGATGGACGTTTTCTGAATGTGCCAGTTCTTGTATTTCGATTAATTTAACACTGGAGAATCTACCAGTATCTGTATGGCCATAGTGTTAAACTAAGAATCTTTTTTCTTTAAATCCTGCAGAACAGACTTTTTACAAAGTGTTCACATTGGATAGGTCAGCTTCTAATGGATCAGGGGTACCATGGCTAGCTCTAAATAAAGCTTTTCTCAGGAGTGAAAGGTGGGGGGGGCTGTAGTGACAGAGCCTACAAATTTGGTAAACAAGGGACACGAGGGAGATGGGAACATAACTGAATGCAGCTTTTGATGAAGCCAGGTTTTGTGATGGAGGAAAGAAACAGATTGAAGATGTCATTTCAAGTTTTAGCTTTTGCTGGCCCAAGCAAGGATGGGTGACACTGGTCAGACCCAAATGGAAGAGATCAAAATCAGTATCACAATGTTGTAAATGTGGAAAACTACCTTGATATAACAAAGGCCAAAGCAGCACTCACTATCTTGACATCTGATGGAGGCTAGTGTGGGACATTTCAGAAATACAAAATACCAACCACATTGCCAGGGTCAAGCAGTGAGTCAGAAACATGAAAGTCCAGCAGGTGTTTACTCTTCTGTTCCTGCCACTGTGAACAGTGCAAGTTAGCAGCTGGAAAGTGAGCTGATAGCTTGTCTAGTAGGATGCATTCAGCATAGAAAAGGAATGCTGAAAAGCGGCAAAGAAAAAGGGAAATTTCTGCAGAGGATAGCGAGATAAATATCAGTACTGAGTTTTCAGGAAGGGGTGGAGCTGGCTGAAATCTTTCATACTTGTCCTACTTCTTCATATTAAATGTCTTCTCTCACAGCGATACAGAAGTTCAGTACTCCCGTTGAGGGAAGATTGAACATATAGCAATACAGCACGTAGGGATTTTTTTCTAAGCGCCTTGGGTTCAAGATGTATCCTAGTTCTGTATAGGCTGTCTTTAGCTCATTTTTTGGTTTAACTGTACTAATGCTGCAACAGTATTTCTGCAATGAATGCATCACCACCCAAGTTGATAAAGAAAATAGCATAATCCTGTATGCCTCATGCAATGAACAACCTCCCTTCAGCTCCACTGGGACTAAGGAACTGGGCTATCCAGTTTATGTTTCAGGTAGTGAGATTATGCGTTGCGCATGTATTGTAAGTAAAGTCCCCGAGTTTCTGCTGGTCTGCATAACTGGTTGCAACAATTCACCAGAGTGCCAGGAGCCTCAGCCCTAAACTGCGTTAATGGCTGGGCAGTCTATCAATGTCTCTGTCCATTGATGTGAATAATTGAGTGTTGCGACACAGGCTGGAACTTGGCTAATAGTTAAAATGCTTTTGTATTAAATCAAGTAAGGGAGGGAGGAGGAGCCTGTCTGTAAGTCATGTCTATAAGCAGGATACCTGGGGGGTTTGTGCCTGCTTTTGGAATTTTTAAAAGCTCTCCATACACACTGGAGTGAAACTTTCTCTCCCTCAGGATGATTTTTTTTTTTCAAAAGTGGTTGGTTAAAGCACATGCTGATTTCATTACAGCTTTGCTTTCCTAGTGATAGATATTTTTGTCACTGAGTTGCTTTCCGAGTTTTTTGTTATTCTGATGTGTTCCTGTGTAAGGAAGGTCAGATAGACAAGGAAATCATCAGAACTCTGATTGTTCAGGTACCTTTTGCAGCAATAGTGAGAGAAGAGCAGTTTCTGCTGAAAACAAAAGGACATTCAACATCAGGAGATCTGATCAACATAAACTCACTTGTGGGATTACCAGTGACAATCAAGTTCCTGCCTGAACACCAGACACAAGTCTGCAAGGGCACAAACTATTTCTCCAGATATACGTAAGGATTTGCATTCAGAGTTCAGATGAATGCACTTTGCTCCTCAGTTGCAATCATCAGGGCAGTCATCCTCCTTACAGGGAAAATGAAGCATAACAAGGCTATTAAATAGGATTGGTCAACATTTTTCTACTAAAGCAGGTTTTGACAGAAAATGTTCTTTATGAGAAATTTTTCTTTAAAAGAAAATGTGGAAGACAGTTGGCTGAAAAGCATCATATTGCAAAAACAGATGGCCCTAATCTCCTCTAGGAGTCGAACATGGATTTCATCTTCCTTGATCCCTCTGTGAAGCCCTGCCTCTTGTTGTCAAGAGCAGATTGCAGTTTGATATGAGAACTGTACTGCAGCACGAGCCTGCACTGCTGACACGGTGACAAGGATGAGGTCACAAATGACAACTCCCAGGAAGTGCAGCAGTGGCATAGTGGTTCATACGCTGTGGTTCAGATTTAGCACATTCCAGTTTTGATATTTCCTTTTTTTCTGGAGGTCATATTTTTCCTCCCAGTCAATTCTATTAATTTTCCCAAGGCCAGATACGTTCTGGCAGAACATAACAGGTCTTTCCTACCTCTAACACCTAAATAAGATGCCCATCACTTGAATAACATAGAAAAATAGAGTGCACAAAGATCATTCATTGTTCCATACAACCTAGCCTATGGAAAAAATGTCTAAAATGCATCTCTGATCCTATTAGGTAGCTCATGTCCTGTTCTCCGAGAACAGCGATATAACTACCTTTCTTATGTATATGCAAATGAACTGATAAATTGACCGTTCTTTGTTTATCAGTACAAATCTCCTACAATCCTATTGAGTCACTCCAGTCGAGAGTGTGATTGCTTACATTTTGCTGCTAGCAAGAAACACCTACTCCTCGAGTTGATAAAACTTCTGTTACAACCAATAATACAACTGCCAGCTGCTTATACTGCTTCTGGAAAATTAAAATTTTACCTTGTGATGGCAATACACAATATGCCCAATCTATACCCGTGCTTCAAAGAAAGACAACAAAAACCTCAAAGATCCTGAGAATGTAGCTTTAAAATTTTGTTTCCAGCTGCTAATCTAGGGATAAGTTTAGTTGTAGTGACAAGAATTGCTGTAGCTGAGCATCTCATTACTTATTACTCATTACAATCAGAATCCACAGGGACAGCTGGGTTGCAGGAAATTGAAGCTATTAGCTCTCAAATGGAAAAAAGCAGTAGTGCCAAGGCACAGGATCACCATTTGGATGTCCAGATCTTCCTTGATAGCAGAAACCTCTATTGCTAAAGCCACTGCTCTCTTTCTGGCTCATTGCAAGAGAAATTTCATTCTGTTTTTATCAGGACAATCACAAGTAAAACAAAGCAAGACATGAAAGATAAAGCCTAAGGCATTTCTACCTGTGAAATCAGAGATCTTTCAGCAAGCCTTGAACCTCCACAAACTGTCCTACAAAGCAATGCAATAAAAATGCAACAAAAAAGTGTCATATCCAATAATCCACAAGTCCCAAGTGATAATATCCCACTTAATTGGGTCAAGATCCAATGTAGCCCAAAAGGCATTTAACTTGCAGAGGTTTCACTACACGTGTAAAAAAATAAAATAAAAAAAGGCAGTAATAATCAGCCAATACTTACACAAATAAGGCCAGGTCCATAGTTGAGCCTCGTGGCCTCTTTCATGTATCATTTAATATTAGTACAGTGAGTGTGGAAATGTGAAAACAACATGATTTTAGCAAGGAAAGAAAGTTGAAAAGGTCTCAAGAGAAGAGAAAAAAAATGAATCTAGTTCTAGAAAATTTATAGGTATGTGTTCCTTGTCTACCTGCGAAGTACAAGAAGTACCTTTGTAACAGACTGTTTATCATTTCATTACCCAAAGCTATCAGCCTGCATTACCTTTATGAAATTTCACTCTTCACTTCACCCTTTAGAGATTCTGTGGAAATTAGGCTGATTGTATAACTACTCAGAAAGAATACATTTGAAAAAGGAAATTACTATGCTCAGTAAACCCCAACTTGTGTTGGTTCTCTCCCCCATCCTATCTCCTGTATTGTTCTCATTAATTCATGTGTTGTTCTCCACACCTTGTTTTCTTTCCCATATACATGGCTCAAACAGAGTGCTAAAACCATGTACCACTACTAGCAGCCTGTCTCAGTAAAGTCCTAGTCATTGTTTAGTTGTCCTACAATAATAAACTAAGAGTTCCTTTTAATTCTTTATCAGCATAGATCTCACAGGGCATTACAGGAATAGATAAATACCATTTTATCCATTTTACAAGAAAAGATCACTTAAGTAACATGATGAGTCACTGGCATAGCTCGAACAGCATCTGCCTTGCAGCACCATCAGCACAGCTGCCTGAGACCTCCTGGCAGGACATTACCTCATCTGGGAAGAGGAACAGGTTGCAGTTCCTGCCTAGAGGATGAGGCAACAAAGGACTAGCTTTGTTTTAAATTATGGTAGTGTCCTCTTAGTGCGAGTAGCAGTTGCTCAGAAATGTGACTCCAGCAGAACGTAACTATGGGCATGCAGAGCAAGCGTCATTCAGTTTCCACCAGGAAACAGTTTTTCAGTGGGAACAAGAAAATCAAGACCTTCAAGGAAAGTTGGTGGGTTTTTTTGTTTTTGCTTGTTTGTTTGTTTGTTTTTGCTTATGGTTTCTACTCAGCAAAAGCCTATCTTTTTTACTTTGTAATGACACCTGGTCTCATCTCGTGGAGGGCAGGGAGAGATACTTGCTCGCTTGTTTATCAACACTGCATACAAGACTCAAAACTGTTACAAAGCATAGCTGCCCAGTGACTTTGGTTCTGATGATTAGTAACTGCAGTACTGGGTGACAGGAGCTCATGTGAGGTCAGCACAACATGGTGTGGGCAAGTCATTAGGTCCAGCCAGGTCTAAACAGACCAGGAGACAGGGATCAGGTGCATAAGCACATCACTGAGACAACTGATGGAAAAGCTTACTGTGAGGACCTGTGGGGCCTGGTGCACCAGGCCTGTGACCCTGTGCTCATGTGCTGTGCCTGGATCTTGCTTGCTGGCTTGGTGCTTTAAGACAGGTAAGAAGGGCTGCCCCTTCATGCTCCTCAGGGGCAAGAGGATATTGTTACGGTGAAAACTCTGGCTCTTTGCTTTCTGGACTTTCTGCTCATGAAGCAGCTGTGAATGCTTTTCTCTCTGCTTCCCCAGTTCTGTCCCTGTAGAAGAGCCTTTCCAAGAGACACAGAAGAAATCTGGGGAAAATCCTTTGACAAAGGAAGAAAAAAGACACAGGTCTGAGCATTTACCATGTGCAGAGTGCACCTTTGCTACCCCAGAATGAGCCCCATTAGCTGCTATCTGTTAAAAAAGAACAACAGAAAGATGAGTCTTAAGCTAGAAATTTGGGGCTTTAGAACTGGACAGGCCTTAAGACAGTGTTACTTTGCAGGTTACATGGTATTTCTCTTAGATCTTTGTTATACCATATTATAACCTATTATAACCTACTTCTTACCCAGTTTGTTTTAAAGGAAAAAAACTGAACTGATTGATGTCTCTTTGGATTGAAATTAAATTCTTCTTCTAGTCCATAGATGAGCTAAGGGAAAATGTGATTCTGAGTAATCTTGTCTTCTGTAAGAGACAGTGCATCCAGGTCTGGGGCCCTAGCACAAGAAGGTCATGGACCTGCTGCAGCAGGACCCGAGGAGGCCACGAGGATGACCAGGGGCTGGAGCCCCTCTCCTGTGAAGGCAGGCTGAGAGAGCTGGGGGTGTTCAGCCTGGAGAAGAGAAGGCTCTAGGGGGACCTTATAGCAGCCTTCCAGTACCTAAAGGGGGCTGCAGGAAAGCTGGGGGGGACCTCTTTGTCAGGGGGTGTGGTGATGGGATGAGGGCTAACGGCTTTAAACTGAAAGAGGGGAGATGTAGATTAGATGTTAGGAGGAAATTCTTTACTGCGAGGGTGGTGAGTCCCTGGAGCAGGCTGCCCAGAGAAGCTGTGGGTGCCCCGTCCCTGGATGGGGCTGTGGGCAGCCTGGGCTGGTGGGAGGTGTCCCTGCCCGTGGCAGGGGGTGGGAACTGGATGGGCTTTACGGTCCCTTCCAACCCAACCCGTTCTGTGGTTCTATGACTGGTGTGCACAGAAATCCCGTAAAAAGAGGTCAGCTACTCTTGATGAATGTGTTGCTAAATTAGTCAGACCATAGCATTTTAACAACGGTAGGATGACTGAATCACCTCTATGCTGAAGCTGTGAAAGGCGACTGAAGTGTTAGAACATAACACTTTGGAGAGGTATTTCCAGTGGAGACAGAAAAGCAGTAACTCTATGTGGGGCTGGGGAAATCTCATCTGCAGTAGTCTATACAGAGCGATCAAGAAACAGGAACTGCTGCTGGAAGGGGTGAAGAGCTAGCCTAAGCACTGTTAAACTGTAGCTAAATGAGTCTGAGGTCAGAGACTGTAAACCACGGCTGCCTCTTCTAGCAGAGAACTGCTGCAAGTGACGCAGGAGGCTCCTTTTGACTTTGTAGTAGTAAGAGATGGAAGACACTGCTGTGGAAAGAGTTATCTCCTTTAGTTTGGATAGGTGCAAGATCTACAGCATGCCTGAGAGAGCTTCTCTTTCACTGGCTGTCACAAATGAATTTGAAATTTATGCGAGAGTTGAAGCTTTGAGGGTTGGTTTATCTTCACCTTTTTTAAGTCTCATCATCATTTCCCTATGTGTCCATCCTTCATCTGCTCCCACACAAATAACATCCTCTCAGTAGGCAACTTAACAGGAGATGAGTCAGGTTAGGAATATGAAGCCCTTGCAGAACTTTGTAGGGGACCGAAGGCAGGAATGTGCATGTCTGTGTGTCACTAGATACCATAGAATCACAGAAACACAAGGTTGGAAAGGACCTACAAGATCATCTAGTCCAACCGTCATCCTATCACCAATACTACCCATTAAGCTACTAAACCATATCTTGTAGCACCTTGTCCAGGCGCTTCTTAAAAACCACAAGGGTCGGTGACTCCACCACCTCCCTGGTCAGGCTGTTCCAGTGCCTGACCACTCTCTGAGAGAAAAAGTTTTTCCTGATACCTAATCTAAATCTCCCCAGGCGCAACTTACGGCCATTACCTCGAGTCCTATCATTAGTTATGTGGAAGAAGAGGCCGACCCCCTCCTCACCACAACCTCCCTTCAGGAAGTTGTAGAGTGCAACGAGGTCTCCCCTGAGCCTCCTCTTCTCCAGACTAAACAATCCCAGCTCCCTCAGCCGCTCCTCATAAGGCTTGTGTTCCATACCCCTCACCAGTTTCGTTGCCCTTCTCTGGACACGTTCCAGGGCGTCGATGTCTTTCTTGTAGTGAGGGGCCCAAAACTGAACACAGTACTCGAGGTGCGGCCTCACCAAAGCTGAGTACAGGGGGATGATCACCTCCCTGCTCCTGCTGGCCACACTGTTTCTAATACAGGCCAGGATGCCATTGGCCTTCTTGGCCACCTGAGCACACTGCCGGCTCATGTTCAGCCTTGCATCGATCAACACTCCCAGGTCCCTTTCCTCATCACTGTCTTCTAGCCACTCAGCCCCAAGCCTGTAGCGTTGCATGGGGTTATTGTGGCCAAAGTGCAGGACCCGGCACTTGGCCTTGTTAAACCTCATCCCATTCGCCTCAGCCCAGCAGTCCAGCCTATCCAGATCCCTCTGAAGGGCCATCTGACCCTCGGGCAGATCGACGCTACCTCCCAACTTGGTGTCATCTGCAAACTTACTGAGGGTACACTCAATCCCCTCATCTAGGTCATCAATAAAGATATTAAACAAGACAGGCCCCAGTACCGACCCCTGGGGGACACCACTCGTAACGGGACGCCAGCTGGACTTAACTCCATTAACCACAACCCTCTGGGCACGGCCCTCCAGCCAGTTCTTTACCCAGAGAAGAGTATACCTGTCCAGGCCACAGGCAGACAGTTTCCCCAGGAGAATGCTGTGGGAGACCATGTCAAAGACTTTGCTGAAAATACCAGTGCATTTGGAGGATACTGTCTGCCTGAGGGTGATCTACAGAGTGAGCAGAGGATTTTGGCTTTGGTAGATCAGCTGGCAGGTGCATCAGCACTGCAGAACCCGTGCCAGCTGTATTGGTGATGGCGTCGAAAGCTGTTGTAAATGTTGCTGCCAATAAGCTGATCAGACAACTGTCCCGATGGGAATTCAGGTTCAGGATTTTCTGAAGGAAGAAAAATGTCATTGCTGTTTGGAAAACACTGGAGATGTTAGGAAAACCCCTAGTCTGATGCTTTCTAATAAAGAACACCATCATTAGTGGTTTGTTTGTTCATTTGTTTGTTTTCAAAGTCTGCGTAATGAGGAAAGGAAACAGACCACTGATCAAAATTCCAATTGGCAAGGAAGCGCTGTGCAGATAGACTTTCCAGAAGAGCTAGATCTTCTTTCTGGACACTGAGAGTGCAGAGGGACAGAGGCTTGGTCTAAAAGGCTGGAATCACTACACAGAACTCTAATCCATAGGCAAGAACTCTCTCTAAGGTCTGAAGGGCTGGAACAAAGCAATAAGAAAAACACCAATGAAAGCCACCAAGTTTTTTTGGATTTTTTTTGCTGTACTTTCAGGATTTGTTTTAAATGCTTCCTGGATTTTCAGTTGAATCTATAGGTTTGGAATTTGTCCCAAATTACACCCCATCATGTTATTTCTGCACTGACAGTATTTTAATTTGTATGTTTAAAGGTCACTGAAAAAAGTGAATGATTAGGAGTGGGTATAAGTGCATTTTTAAAGAGCAAATGTGTGTGGTGCAGACAGTAAATGGCTAATGTGCACACCCCTGCAAAGCCCCATCCTTGGGGATACTGAGCTCTTCCATAAAGGTGCTGAGCACCTGCAATAGCCCAAGGGAGACTTTGAGTTCTCAGGACTTTTTGGGAAATGCTCCACATTTCTCTGTGTGAGCCCCATGCTAGTGTTTCTGGGAATCAACTCTATGTTTCAGTAATCAAAGGAGGGCATAGAGCTGACGAGAGGCTCCTGCTGGCAGCTTGTTGTGCTAATTTTATTCTTGGCTTTATCTGATTATTTCTGCTGTCATGTTTTGTTAGTATCGGCAGGAAAGAAAATCGGTGCCATAAACTATCCATCAGACTACAAGTTGCCCTCCAAGCCATAATTCTCAATTATTATCCAGCTGCTACATATATCCTGTGGGGACTGACAATGCATGGTCAAGGGAGTGCAAGGGAGACTAAACAATTGTCTGAAATAGACTGTGACTTTTATCCCCTTGTTATTTTTTTCCCTACCCCTCCCTTTTTTATTTCTCTTTGGTCCTCAAGGAGTAAAACAGGGATCTTTAAATAGAATGAAGGACACACAGATACCTGCCATAAGAAACATGTTTGTTGAAATGGAACACTATAGCACAAGCTGTAGCGGTAGAAATCGTGGATTTAAAGCACTGACCTTTTAAATGATGATTTGCCATCAGGGGTGCATGATGGATATCAAGGCTGTCAGGTCTGCCTGACTGAAAAACTTTTTTTGTAGTATAGGTTATTTTGCAGTACTATAGTGCATTTGAGAAAAATTATTAACCTCATTTCACAACTTGCAGAGAGATCTTGGCAAATTAGAGGGCTGGGCAATCACCAACCACATGAAGTTCAACAAGAGCAAATGCTGGATCCTGCACCTGGGACGGGGCAGCCCTGGCTGTACATACAGACTGGGGGACAAGAGGCTGGAGAGTAACCCTGCAGAAAGGGATCTGGGGGTTCTGGTCGATGGCAAGCTGAACACGAGCCAGCAGCGTGCCCCGGCAGCCAGCAGGGCCAGCCGTGCCCGGGGTGCATCAGGCACAGCCCTGCTGGCCGGGTGAGGGGAGGGATCGTCCTGCTCCGCTCTGCCTGGTGCGGCCTCGCCTTGAGCACTGTGTGCGGTTTGGGCACCACAGCATCAGAAGGACACAAAACTGTTGGAGCATCCAAAGGAGGGCTACAAAGATGGTGAAGGGTCTAGAGGGAAGACGTATGAGGAGCGGCTGAGGTCCCTTGGATTGTTCAGCCCAGAGAAGAGGAGATGAGGGGAGGCCTCATGGCAGCCTGCAGCTTCCTCACGAGGGGAGCGGAGGGGCAGGCGCTGATCTCTGCTCCCTGGGGACAGCGACAGGACCCAGGGAACTGCATGGAGCTGTGACAGGGGAGGGTCAGGCTGGGTGTTAGGAAAAGGTTCCTCACTGGGAGGGCGGTTGGGCACTGGAACAGGCTGCCCAGGGCAGTGGCCACGGCACTCCTGCCAGAGTTCAACAAGTGTTTTGACACTGCTCTCAGACATGCGGTCTGATTTTTGGGTGGTCCTGTGTGGAGCTCGGAGTTTATATTCAATAAAGACAGTTAATCACAGATTGTGAGAACAATTATAATGTTTTTCTGCTTGCTCTGGGAGCTTTTTTGCACTTTACCTTTCCATAAAGCTGGCAAATCATTTGACAGAGTGTCTTCATAACAAAGTGCTCTCCAGAGAGTGTGATAAATTAATATGGGCCAGAAAACTGTCATCATTAAAACAACATTTTATTGGTGTGGATGCCTATCTATTCCGCATGCAGACTCATTCTCATTATCTAAGAGATGGTACGTGATTTTACTCAACTGTATAATTCTGCAAGGGGGGAGGAAGGGAAGAGAAAGAAATCAGGAAGAGATCCTCATGGACTTCTAAGATCAGGAGAGAATGAGACAATCCATTTTCATTTGCTAACAACATCTCCATGTGAGGGCCAGGCACTGCTATTGCAGCGGGCTGTGGAAAGACATTTTCCTATCTGCTACCACTGCATGTAAAATGTTGGATTTCTGTTATGCTGCCCTTATCTAGCCTTGTTAAAGCAGTGATTGTAAAGTTAATAGACCTGAATCCAGATGTCATCTGTGAGGGAGCAAATGGACATAACTTCAGTGACAGAGTGCAGTTCTGCAATGGGAAAAGCTGGTGGAAGAAAAGAACTCTGTCTCAGACCTGAACACAGTAGCACAAGTATTTATCAAAGATGTAGTGTCCTGAGAGTTGAATATACGAGTTCTCTTCACAAAGTCCAAGCAGCCAAAAGGAGGTGGTTTTGTGCAGCTCAAATCATGGAGCTCCTTGCCACAGGGCAGGTGGATGCCAATAGTTTAAGCAAATCTCAAATGTAAATCTCAAATGTAAGTAGAAATCTGAACAGAATGAAAACACCTCTGACTCTAGGAAATCCTGGAGCCACAGATCCCTGGAGAATGGGAAATCAGCCTGGGGGGTGATTATTAGATATCTACACTCTTCAGGCATCTGTGTTAGCTACTCTGGAACATAGGACACTGGTCTGGGCAGACGCCCTGCTGCTGGCTCATTCACAGAGAGCAGAGTGTCCTCCAGTGCACTGGAGGGTATGGGAAAGCCTTTAGTGCACAGGCCATTGCCACGTGATTCACACTCTTTAGGTTTGCCTTCTTCATTCTCTTCAGAGGACACTCCAGCTGGGACTGGACTTGCTTCCAAGCACAAGAACTAAACTAAAGGCAGTTTTTTGCAACAGCAATGCTGTTCTGTAGAATCAGCTCTCCTGTTGAGAAAAGCCATCTTTGCCTCTGAAGAGACTGCTAATAGTATCCTGCATCATGGTGGACCAAAACAAAGGCTTGTCGTGGGCTGCTGCCTCAAGGAAATGGACACAGCAGCTGTGATGAAGATAACCCTTACTGCCCCTCCATAACAGATACAGACAATCTGGGAGTCAGAAACATATTCCCATAACGGGACCTAATTCCAGCTGGGAAAATGTAATTTACAGCCTCAGCAGCCCAAACCCATCTGGAGCACTTCAGGACCATATGTTCTGCAGGCAGCATGGATTATTTATCCCAAAAATCTTCGATGTAAAACACATTTAAGTTTCCATTTAGTATCATGATGTGAAAGTCAGTATCTTTTAAAGAGCTTACTCCATGCTCTTGCAAGGTGGGAGAACTTGGCCAGCAAGATCTGCTGATTACAGCAGGAGATGGCAATTCACAAGAGATAAGCCTGAGCTTTCACATCTGCACTTGGGGCAAACCAACACATGGCTGTGACAACCAAGCAACAGTTGCAGAGCTGCGGGCATAAATAGTGCATACACAGAGTTCCGAAGTGCACAGATTCAGGATTAGGTCCTTCACTAACAAGGCCCCGAGCCAGTCTTTCCAGTCCACCTGGGTCTTTCTGATGAAACCAGGAATGAGAAACCCTCTCTTTCAAAAGAGGCAGGATGAGAGCAGCTGCCAACATACTCAGCAATTTTTATGAAGGCTGCCCATGAGAGGCACCATGGGAATCAAAAGCATCACTGTTCCCCTTTTGCTGAGAAAACCACCTTCTGATCCAGCCCCCTCAGAGGCATGGTGGAGCATTCTGTGTCCCAGGTGCCAGGTAAGGGGGCAAAGCTCTGAACAGCTCCACTCCTGAGCCCACAGCCTTTCTTCTTGCTTTCATCATGCTCTTCTAGCCCACTCTAATGGCCCCAGAGTTAACTAGGGCTGGCATCCCTCTCAGCCCTCACGACTTTGGATTTGTGTCTGTGTTAGGAAGCAGGACATCTACCTGCAACCCAGTGGACAATGCCTGGTGCACATTTATACGCAGCCTCCTTTGTGCAGACCTCCCCAGCGCAGGCAGGGCACAGGTCTTGCCAGCCTCACTATGGATCAGGCCTCAGATCTGCCCTGCCTCTTCAGGATGCTCACTTACAGCCCCAGGCAAGCCAACGAATCTCACCAGCTGCATGCGCAACGTAACAGCCGCTCCAGGAAATCACCAGTAACAGTTCGAGAGGTAGGATGGAGAAGGGAAAAGACGACGGGGCTTGTACAAGCCAAGATTTGTTTTCCTACAAAGCTAGGAAAACTCTGTTAAGGGACTACTGTTATGCATTTGCTGTTAAGAGGCTTACACACAGACAGTAAGATTGAATTGATCTTAGTGTGTAGAACGAAGTAGCATCTTAGGACTTACCAAAGCCATTCATGTACACTGCAGTGAGAAAGGAAAGAACACAATAATTCAAGGACAACGCTGTCTAGGTACGCAATGATCTGAGCCAGACCTAAGACATTGACCCAGGACGAGGATGGTGATAATTAGGGAGATTGATCTTGATTTGAAGAATCAGACAAGCCAGTGAAAAAAAGAAAAAAGAGATGGAAAAGGGAAAAGCAGGTTTACTTAGATATGCTAATACAGCACTGGATAAAAATGGGAAACGATTAAAAAAAAGTCCATCTGGATTTACTGGCTGTAATAAGGCTGGGAAGTGGGCAGTTAAAGGAGATTCATTAATCACAGACACATAGTTCTCCCAGCAGCCATGTAGGACACTATCTGCTAGAATCTATAGATTGCAATGTTAGCCCAAAGGCCACCATTGCGATCAGCAGCATGCACTTCAACTAAGATGCAAAAGACCAACCAGGCCATGGAGATGAAACTGCAATTTCACCACGAGAGGCGGCTACCAGGGAGAGGAGCGGAGAGAGGCCCGTGGGTAAGGGCAAGCGGGGCAGCAAGTGAGATAGGACTGCACTGGTCACCCTGAACCCATGTTCAGCTGCCTGATAAACCTGAGCCAGACTTAAGGCCTGAACTGGCACCTTTAAAATGTATGCATGGAAACTGCAGCCACTGCCCTGCCACTGTCATCCCAAAGCTCAGTGTGACAATACAGTAATACAATTTTAGACCCTCTCCTAATCCAAAGAACCACATCAAAACCACTACAGCCACATAGCCAGTGTGCTGCTCCAGCCTGAAGCTACATATGTTGAACAACTTCTGGCTCTGGTATTGCCTACCTACCCTGTCACAGCTGGAAGAGAGCTATCTAAACTCTGTGTTGGGTGCAAATGTTTCAGCAAATCAGCACCTAAAATCATTTCTTAGGTAAGCCATTAAAAAGAAATCAACTGTAAGTTGAGACTGGTGAAAACATTGTATTCATGCCAGAGAAAGTAACTGTCAACACAAATGGGATTTTCTAATCCTCAGTAAGTGAGCATATAAATGTAATGCAGCAGAAGCAGTTCAGCAGCGTTTTTTTTCTTCTCATTTAAACTAAAGCAGTTGCTTTTACACAGGCATTTCTCGTATCTCACTCTGCTTACTCCACATTTTTCAGCACTATGAACCTGAAAGTGAAATTGGCTGTAAAACAAAATGATGCTGGCTGTCTTGCTTTCTCTTCGTGGAGGTAGGCAAAGAAAACAGCTGACAATCATTGTGCACACTAAATTAGATTTCAAAAATTGTGCAGCTGGTTATATAAAGAAAGAGATTCGTTATGCAGTTTTTTAAATTGAGTGTTACATAAAAAAAAAAAGGCCAAAACTGGAAAAAAAATTAGAATGTTAATCTGACATCCTGTTTCTACAAACACTTTAAAGTAATGATGCTGCTAATGAAGACTGAATTAAAGCTTAAATCTAATAGATCAACTCCTGGCACCTAGATTATGATGACAGGACTTCATTCATAAGATACAATGAATACACCAGAGGAGTAAACAATGATTATCTCATTATGTTATAAATTTCACATATTTTTCTGTATTGAGGAAACATTTTTTTCATTTGCCCTTCCAACAGAGCAAACACTTGAGGAGCTCCTGTTAGCTTCATAAAACCGGATCTGGGATTTCAGCAGTTACCTCCTCTGGATTATTGCAGGATACCTGAGGAAGTGCAAGTGGTCTGACTGCTTGTTGCTGTAAGAATGAAAACAGTTTTCAAATGATGAAATATCAAGGAGGCTTTCTTGGTTGTGTTGATTAAGTTTCTCTTTCCACCTCACCTTTATGGCTTTTGCTTATTGATTTAGCACTGGTGTTTTCCAGAAATATTGGAAAAGGAGTTTTTTTTATTGTTCATACAAAGAGGACAGCAAAAGTGAGTCAAGCAAGAGGTGGCTCAACCACAGGCAAGAGGCATTTTGTCCATGTAAGGATGAGGGCCAGGATGCCAGGGCTGACTGCTCTGCCCTGGGAATGCGGACAGGTCTGGCATGAAGGTCTAGGACTACCGGGCAGCCAAAGGAGCCCGTCATTGTAGGGACAGGGAGGTAGAGAAGGTGGCTGCTGCTTTTTGAAGTAGAAGCTGCTTCTTGAATGGGAAGTCAAGTGGCAGCCTCTTACTCCGTATGCTTGCCTTCTTTCCTGTCTCCTGGGAAGTTACAGATTATTACTGAAACAGAAAAATGATAACATTTCTGTGCAGCCAGTGCCTTCAAAATAGTGGCCAATGCCTTCAAAAATTACATTTTGCATTGCCAATGAAAAAGCCAATTCAATTCCAACTAAGAATATTTATTAGTAATTGTATGGGAAGGACAAGGAATCTTAGTTGGCTTTCAGATCCCCTGTGGAGTTTGTGTTGCTGACCAGCAGATTAAAATCAGACTTTGACTTGCCAAGTAAGCAGTTTTGATCTAGGAAATGCTGAATAAAATATACACTGTTTACGTGCTTGGAGGCACAGAGAGAATAGAGTTCTCCTTTTCATTGAGAAAACAAGTCATTTGTTATCCCAAATACAGATAAGAATGTTCATCAGTTTTCTCAAGTTAAAAGACTTTTCCCTCTCTCTCCCACCTCACTGAAATTTCAAATTGCAAACAGAAAGAAAGGAAATAGGAGTATCTCCAGGAGTTGGGTGAGAAGGCTCTAATCTCACCTCTACAACTGCTTTTCTGAGCTCAAATGCAGCATCAGATGTCCTATACGAGAGATTCCCAAACGTTTGCCTGTGGCAGGGTGGTTAGCACCTTCATCCAGGGTGAGGGCTCTCCAACTAGCTTCTCTCATCATCCTATACAGCAGTTCAGAAATCCTTTCTCTGGCCACATACAAAGGCTATGTGGCCCACTTTGGGAAGTGCTGCTCTAGTATTTACCCTGTTTCTAGCACAGCTTTGCAGGTGCAAATGAAGAAGAAACCTGGAGGAAAGTTTAACATTTCCACAAGAACAGCACTTTCTCTTTGGAGGCTTTCCTGTCATTACATGTGACTGTTGTTTCCCACTTTAACGAGAAGGAAAAGCACAATCAGACTATTTTACTCCCCTGTCTCCTAATAGCAACAAATCCTGCCACATTTCCTGTTCTCCCTCTGGAGCACCAGTTTTGCTTCTAATGCTTACGGAAATCTCACCACCAATCCCTCCTCCCATCACCTTCATGCCACTACAAACTCACAGAGAGGAGTCTCTATCACCACCTACTCTTGGCAGATCTCAAGCCAGTCATCTCTCTGCTTCTTCAGTTTTCCCCCTCAGCTGTGGCCTGGTTTATCTGTCACCATGACCGAGGCTGAAGGGATGACTGGAGCCATTAACTCCATTCCTAGTATCACAAAGAGCTGCATGGCATCTCTCCCCCAGACCAGAAGACTTAGCTTGTTTCCTGGCCCAACCCAACCCAATAAAATGTTCCCCTCTTTGATTTCTCTTCCCTTCAAGGCTAACTTCTGCTAGATGTACAATCACTGATCTTATCAGAAGGCTTGTGCAGGCATGTTCAGCTGCACACACTTGCAAGAGGCCAGCTGAATGCCAACAATTTCTATTTGGACCATCTGCAATAGAAAGAGAAAAAATTTCAGGGAGACAAGTGAGGGCACCTATAAACCGTGCTGTTGTGAGAAATTCTGCAAGACGGCAACAGGATCCAATTCCATCCTTCACTGACTGAGTTTCAGACTCAGTGATACTCCTGCTGCTGTGTGCTGGTTTTATACTGTAAAGCATAATAACAAAATCCATTGAACTGGCGAGTTAAGCCGAGTTTATGGCTGCATATTATCTCTGGAGAGGCACAGAAAGCAGGCAGAGCATTCTGCTCTATCTTTACTATGATCCTTTAAGGCACCATAAGGTATATACATTTGCCTGCTCTTATATGTCCCTGTCACCAGTTTGCATGGTCCAAAGTATCCAGAGTTGCCAAGTTCTCATGCAAAGGATTTTTGCAGCTGATGAAGATATTACTGTCCAGAGGCACTGAGTTCACTGAGACAGTTGGCACCAAAATCAAAAGCCTTTATTCTCTATTCCCCCCAAATCTAAAAGTTTTTATGGCTGATATTAGCTAAAGCTAACAAATGAGCTTCAGTAAACCATGCGTTGCAGGAATTTCATTTTTGAACCATGTGTGGTCTGACACATGAAAGGATGTGGTCATGAAAGGACCAGCAACTTGAGCCTGCATTTCCCTCTGATACCATTAGGACTACATCAACAAGCAGGTGCTATGCTGGAAGAGAAACCTGAGGTCGCGATTAACTAGGGTAAGAGAGACAACAGTCTGTGTTCCCACTCCTGGTGCAAAGTACTGTATGCCAAGAGAGAAGCTCCATGGCAGCCCATCATAGACACACAGGTAAAGACCCCAAAACATTCTACCCTTTTTATATTAGTCAGTGGTCATGAGGAAATGTATTCATTATAAACCCAATATGGGAAAAGCAACAGGGAAAATTTAATTGCAGCTAAGAGAGAGAATAATAATTTGCAACTAACAATGATCATCTCTCACAGACCATAAACAGGGCCAAACCATCCTGTCTAACCTGCTGGTACAAATCCATTGGTTGAGAAGATTTACAGTGACACCGCAGGAGAGAGTTTTAGTGATACAGCTTCCAGGTGAGGCATTTTGGCTGCTTATTGCAGGTTGGATGCAATTCTTATCACTGTGTTCTTGCATGCTTGCTATTGTGCATATTTTCTATAAAGAGGCACTTCTCTCTCTGCACTTGGAGAGCTGCTGGTATTTTCATGTTCCTAAACTGAAGATTATTGTTGGAGTATTTGCATTCTTGTCTTCTTCTTCTTCTTCTTCTTCTTCTTCTTCTTCTTCTTCTTCTTCTTCTTCTTCTTCTTCTTTTTTGTTAAACCAGGTTTCCTGGGAAACGAAAATGCTTTTCCCTAGAGAATGCCTGTTAAAGCCCAAAAGAAATCAATTGCCTTTGCATACCCTGATAATGTCAATGCTACAATGAGGGGTTGTTTCTTGAAGTATAGCCATTTGTGGCTGCTTGTATTCACATGATGCTCATATGAAAAACAGTTTTCTTGAAGTCACAGTATCTTCAAGGTCCCGAGTGTAACAAGAACACACTGCTCTTCTCTTTGTAATATCTTTCCTGTGCATAAACTGATTAGGCTATATTTCTCCAAGGCAGCACTAAACAGCTTTTTCTTAGGAACTGCAGCTAACATTTCAACCTGTCTAACCCACATACTTTGGAAAAATACCTGTTATCAAAGGCAGAGATAGAGAAAGCCTGTTAGCTCCTGACCAAGGAGTACAAAGCTCCCGGTAAAAGAGACCAGAGATTCATACGTCAGCATATATGCCATCATATACATATTTTGCCCCCTGGTTCTGGTCACTTGTGGTGCTAGTCTTTCCTTAGATCTTACTCTGGGAAGAGGTCTGAGTGGTAAATCATTGTCACATGCATCTTGGCACTGCTTGGTTTTGCAGCTTATGAAGACAGTTGGATAAAGAGCACTGTCACGTTGAATGTATTAGAGGGATTAGACAATAGTTTAGGAGAAGGTAAAATCATTCTGTCTCCTCACCCTGCCCCCCCACTCTGCCTAGTGAAACAAAAGAGGTTTAGCTGTGGCAGGGAGGTGCTTCCAGAAAGGACAAAATGCAGACTGGAGCAGCATCAGGTTGTTTACACTGATTTTATTTGTCCTTGTTTTCTCTTGCTCACCAATTCTTGCACATGCTGAAGGCGAGGGATTGTCCCCCTGTGAGCACAGCTGCTGAACTTCCCCATTTAGAAACAAAAAGTCAGAAAAGCTAAAAGAAACCCTCAATATTTTTACTGAAATGAGAGCATCCTGCAAAGCTGAGCCTGCAGGATATGTCAAAATAAACATAACCGAGAAACAGAGAGATATAGAAGGTCCCTTAATAGTCACACTGTTAGCAGTATTTAGGTTACTCCTGAAGTGTACATAGGTTCAGGGGGCACAGGCTTTCTCCCTTCCTCATTTCTGTTTCACACCTCGTTTCTGTGGGATGTGGCGGTTCGGTGGAAGGCTTGACAAAATATGGCCTGAGGAGCAAAACTCCAGCCTCTGCAGTATCTTGCTGCAAAGTATTCATATCCTGCACACTCAAGTGGTGGCAGAATATCTCTCTTCATTTAAACCTGCTCGTCCTAATGCTATTTGATGCCCTTTAATTCCTCTAAACCTTTCAGCATCACTCAAGATAGAGCTCCTAGATCTGAATCTGAGTCTCGTGGGGTCAGCCACATAGGTCAAAACTATGATCAATAGACAACGGTGTTGCACCTGCACTTTGAGACAACTAACTGTTCTAAGCTGGACATGTTGAAGTGGACGGGACCCCAAATATTAGGTATCCAGTAGGACATACACTGGCGATCCCAACCTATAAAAAGATAATAAATAACCCCAAATAAATAACCCCAAATAAATAACCATCTTGTGTGACTTTGGAATTAGCTTCTTTCCAACAAGTTTTTGTCTGTCAAAGGTATGTTGAGGCTTCAGTGATGTCTGTAAAGTGCTGGAGGATTTTTAGGTTATGGTATGGTTGCTGTTCATCTTGCTAGCTGTTATTCTGTGATCAAAAAAACATACAACACAATATACATACAAACTACCTGTGCTTTGAAAAAACAAATAACACAACGCTGAGGACTGCACCAGAACTGCAGGTCATCATTGCTGTACTAAATTCCTGGGCATAACTGTATGCTTATGAATATGGAAGTCCAAGTAAGGGCAAGACCTTCATAGTGGGGTGAGAATTCAAGAGTCAGTATTTTTATGCAGACTTTTCCACATTGGTTACTCAGCTGGCTCAATGCAATTAGAGAAACATTCTATGCCAATAATTTTTCCATATTCATCCTCATTTCTTATATCACCACCCTAAGGTTACAAGACTATTGATTTGAGATCCATTTCTCTGAAAGACAGACATTTCCCACCACAGCAAAGGCTACAGAGAACAAGCAAGAGTACCCTTGATGCGTCATAGATCACTTTCACAAGAATCAAGCTCTCCCCTAGCATATTATCATTCTGCATATGTATTCAGCATAGTGACATTACTATGCTGGTCCTCAAGCAGAAGTATCCTTACTTTGGTGTCAGGGTGACATGGAGGAAGGACAGACCTCTGAACAGGTCTGTAGGAGGAAGGGGACACTACAGATATTATTTGATTGCCAGGTTGGATAAAATTTCACCTCCCACTTCCCAGCTTCCCACTCATCTTCCATCCTTTGCTCAACCTGCATGCACTCTCTCTAACTCCTCTCAGCTGACCTGTCTTCTTAGCATCATGACGTGAGCTGGTGGGATGTGCTTCAGTACCAGACATGTCAGTGGTAGTTTTCCATCCTGTTAGTCTTGCCTCCTCAGGGAGTCAAGGAAGCTGTCGACATCTTTTCCGTGTTTGCTTCACATAGCCCTTTGTAAGCTTTGCTGCTTGGTGTCAGTGTTACTCAAGAAGGTTGAGGCACAGTGTGCTGGGCCTCTGGAAGTAGGAGGCAGGCAGCTCTTGGTACATTAAGCAGACAGGTAGATTATGTGAAAGCAGAGAACTGGACAACCCATACATGAGTTGAAGCAGGCTCATAAGTTTGCTTCAGGGGAAAACCACTGAACGTTTACTTCAGGTAAAATGCAATCCAGAGACATGATCATTACTTGACATAAGTCAGTATAATTTCCCCTTCAGGTTATCAGCTAAAATCATCTCATTTGTCCACTCCTCCTCCATTTCAAATGCATTTGACTAACAAGCACAAACAAGAACAAGTCCAAACTAAACAGGCTGACAGGCTGGACTTGTACTAACAGTTCACACTCAAATGCTGCTGTACTCAAGCATGTGTGTAGTCCAAAAATAGGATTAGTAACTATATTTTATAAATGCACCTTTATCGTTATAATGGAACCAGGAACATCTGAGTAGGATATCCTACCAGAGTGAAGATTAGAAAATTAGAATCATAGAATCACAGAATGCTCTCTCAGGCATGCTGTAGATCTTGCACCTATCCAAACTAAAGGAGATAACTCTTTCCACAGCAGTGTCTTCCATCTCTTACTACTACAAAGTCAAAAGGAGCCTCCTGCGTCACTTGCAGCAGTTCTCTGCTAGAAGAGGCAGCCGTGGTTTACAGTCTCTGACCTCAGACTCATTTAGCTACAGTTTAACAGTGCTTAGGCTAGCTCTTCACCCCTTCCAGCAGCAGTTCCTGTTTCTTGATCGCTCTGTATAGACTACTGCAGATGAGATTTCCCCAGCCCCACATAGAGTTACTGCTTTTCTGTCTCCACTGGAAATACCTCTCCAAAGTGTTATGTTCTAACACTTCAGTCGCCTTTCACAGCTTCAGCATAGAGGTGATTCAGTCATCCTACCGTTGTTAAAATGCTATGGTCTGACTAATTTAGCAACACATTCATCAAGAGTAGCTGACCTCTTTTTACGGGATTTCTGTGCACACCAGTCATAGAACCACAGAACGGGTTGGGTTGGAAGGGACCGTAAAGCCCATCCAGTTCCCACCCCCTGCCACGGGCAGGGACACCTCCCACCAGCCCAGGCTGCCCACAGCCCCATCCAGGGACGGGGCACCCACAGCTTCTCTGGGCAGCCTGCTCCAGGGACTCACCACCCTCGCAGTAAAGAATTTCCTCCTAACATCTAATCTACATCTCCCCTCTTTCAGTTTAAAGCCGTTAGCCCTCATCCCATCACCACACCCCCTGACAAAGAGGTCCCCCCCAGCTTTCCTGCAGCCCCCTTTAGGTACTGGAAGGCTGCTATAAGGTCCCCCTAGAGCCTTCTCTTCTCCAGGCTGAACACCCCCAGCTCTCTCAGCCTGCCTTCACAGGAGAGGGGCTCCAGCCCCTGGTCATCCTCGTGGCCTCCTCGGGTCCTGCTGCAGCAGGTCCATGACCTTCTTGTGCTAGGGCCCCAGACCTGGATGCACTGTCTCTTACAGAAGACAAGATTACTCAGAATCCACTTTACTGCATCCATTGATCCCTGCCTACCCAGACCACACACTGCTCAAGTTCTCTCCCCTACACAGTCTGTATCAAAAAAATGTAAGGCTGCAAGTTTTGCCTTATTATAGGTAAGCCTTAGTAACAGCAAGCAGGTAGCCAATTAACTAAACAGATACCAAGATGCCAACTGTAAAAACTACATCATTTTTTTTAGCTTCTCAGTTTTGTTGGGTTACCCATGTTTGTTTGAGCATCAAAAAAAAACCCCTCCGCAACACTCAAACAGTTTCATATGCCACCTAGTCATTGCAAGTGTTACAGCAGCAGAAAAAAAAATACAATAAGCTGCCTATAATTTTTTGGGGTTCCTTTGTCACATCTGTGCCTAAAATAAATCACCCACATAAAGGTTTTAATTCCACATTAGTGCATACAGCAGTTTATTGAGTTTATGGCTGGTGTTTAGGCTTTACAAAAGCTCAGTATTTCAGTGCTACAAGGAAGGAAGTGCTGAGCACAGATGTTTACAAAGAGTGGTAATAGGATAATAAATTACTGCAAGGTAAAGACAAACTCTCCAAATTGTAGACTTATTGCTCTTATTTATGCAGCAATGATATCTTAATACATTCAGTAATAAGCTGTCAGCAATGCCTGGCTGATGCTGCAATGGGCAGAGATACTGCATCCTGTGCCTGAGGACTAAAGGATGGCTTTGTCATTTTTTGAGTCAGCCTGGTGGCGGCATTCCTCATATCTAATTCCTTCAGTTTTTCTTTGCTGATAGCCCCAGCTTAAGTCTGCTAATACAGAGATAAATTCTGGAGATGGCAGAGGCTAGGAGAAATGAGATGGACAGCTCTGTTAGGAACACAGGATCCAAGCCCCTTGAACTCAAAATTACAGCCAGAAAATAAATTTACAGTAGGTCTCTGCCTAATTTCTGCCTCTCTTTGTTTGTATCACCTGTTCTCAGTGTATGCTTGTCTAGAGAATCAAAACTAGACAACCTGTTCCTGTTCCTGTTCCTGACCTGGATTTCACAGCAGATACTCATCCTCACCAACACCATGCTGCTTGCAGACCTCCCACCTTTCCTTTGCCAACTATGAGAAAATACGAGGTCTACTTTTAAGACAATACATGTCACGAACACTTGCTGATCCTCTGTTCATCCAGGCATAGTTTTGTACATTCAGTACAGACCAGCCAGGACAAGTAGGGAGTCCAAGCAGACTGGTATGAAACACGCCACTTCTCACCATCTCCTTCCTGTGTATTGGCTATTTTCCACCAGGTGAGACTGGCAGCATCTGTGTTACGGCACATGCCACCTGGGCACATTCCTCAACATGCCTCTGACAGCTGCCAGCACTCAACACTGCTCAAATAGCTCTCTGGGCTATACGGAATTTCTGATTTTCATGTTGGGAGATTGTAAGTGAACTTGGTGGAGCAGAAGGTGAACAGGCCATGTCTCCTTGGGCACTGGTTTGGAGCACAAAGTTGAACTTCAGCTCAGCAGTCTTCTGTAAAGACCTGCCAATGCTACCAAACTCCAGCAGAGGCTGCAAGCAAGTGCAAAGGTTGCTTACACCTCATTTCTCATTTAGAAGACAGAAGCTCCATGGGAGACAACAGTATTTAACAAGAATGTGAAAAAAATTAATTAAGAGAGATCAATACAGAGAAGGTCCTCCCCCTTTTCTGCCAGGTTCACCACTTTCCTGTTTCCTCTTTAAAATCACAATTTCTCTAGCTCTAGGAGACAAAATCTGACAATGAAAGAAGTTTGCCTGTGACCTTCATAGGCAGGAGACAGGGATGTGTTTTAAACACTGACGTCGTACACAGGAACACTCCTTATATAACCATAGGTATATAATTTATATCTCTGGGTTTTATCTTCCCACTGTAAATGACTTTCAAGCCCCCCAGGATGGGAACACAAAGGCCCATCCAATGCTGTGCATGTGCTGCTCAGAACCTCTCCTCATAGAGACATTTCCCCACTGAGAGCAGAAAGATGCGGGGCTGGTGCAGGGTCACAAGAAGCAGAACACAATGAAGGACGGGGTGGCTCAATAGGCAATGTATTTCCAGAATCCTCTGGTCTTTCAATAGAAAATTATCTGTGACTCTTTTAATAAGAAGTGACAGCCAGCGGCACTGAGATATTGCTGGCTTTGATTTCCAGCACCCACAATATTACCCTGAAGGGGAACGCATGTTTGATAGGTGTTTGTTCCTGAAGCCCCACTATCTACTGATAGCGGCTAATCCCCTCAGGGACTCACAGGCATCTCATGTGGTTGCTTTTGTTTAATGCCTTCCTGTTACCATTAGAGGCTTTCCTTCTCTCACTGAGCTACCAGTATCAGGGGACCAGAGAAGGAACACATGTGGAGGCTGCTTGCTTCTGTATCCCTTCCTGGGGCCACGGGGTCTGCTGTTGTGGATGAGTTTGGTGTGGAAAGCAGAACTGTAGAAGTTACTGTGAAGTTAAACCTTGATCCTGTCTCTGTTTGCATCAATCAGATGTAAACAAACATGATGTGAGGGAGCCAGGCATCACAGCCCAGCTCACTCTGGCTTCCCACAGTCTGGAGAAAATACACGGAAGCCCATACACACGCACAGCGGTACTCAAACTGCCCCACTCCCTCAGTGCCCTTAAATTTAGACCTCTGTTAAACAGGTGGCAAGGCAGAAGTGAGTGAAATATCTACAAAGCTGTTGGAAGTGCTTTTGCTTCCAGTTTTATGAAGTAGTTTCTATCACAGGAAAAACAGGTAGAAAGATTGAAAGTTTTCCAGTTCAAATCAGTGCTATTTCCAAGTGAAAGTGTGGCCATATTGCAAGCCTGCAATGTCACCTCTTTTTACCATGTTAAGCGGTGGAACCTACAATGTCACTTTAATTCATAGTGCTGGTAAAGGAAGAGAAAAACAGCAACTATGTGTTGAAAAAAGCACTGTGCATACCTTTGTTTCACACTTGTTGTGATGAAGATAGATGAAAGCATATTAAATACTCGTGCCTGTACTAGGTGGCTGCGAGTAGCATGCACATGCTGTGTTCACTCTGCACCCTGACAGTATTGACTAGAAAGACTGGTTTATCCAAAATTAGCACAGTCCTTTTACACAATTGATCCGTACGATCACTCTGTGGTCACTGACCCCGGTTTCCAAATTTAGTCTGTACATTAGGCTACCAGCTGCTGGGGACCTGTCCTGACAATTTTTGACTGAGTGACAAAGCTAGATGAGTACTCACACAGAAGAGTAAGGCATGGCTCAAACCAGGACCAGGACAAAGCTAAGTGAGGCAAAGGGGAATCTTCCAGCTCCATAGCCAGCTACAAGCCAAGCAGCCACCAGGAAACAACACATGGTCACTACTGCCTATTTTAACTGACATGATCTTTCTCATGCCTAGGAGACACACTGAAATCTGGCATTGCAAAGCCAGCATTGTCACTTGTTTGATGTTCTAATGAAGTTATGTTTGTTTTATAGAAATGGCACAAAGTTAATAACTTCCACCCTTTCCCCTTATTCCCTTCATAAAAGTTTCAGCCAAACTGGCTTTTCCAATGGAAACCCCTTTTACGCAAAGTGTCCTGAGTGGCTCTACTTGTGAATAAAGCCCTGAGATATCAGGCCATAGTTACAACAAGGTCTTAGCCTAGCCTAAAGGTTATTAAAATCTCGAATGGAGCTTGATGCCCATCTCAGGCACCAATGTACTGAGGCTGAAACAGTAGCATTGCCTCCCTATTTAAATAGTTCAGCTCTGGAATGGAGGTAGCCAGGTAGAGGGGTTTCTCAGAACTTCTCATCAGCATCTTGTCACACAAGAAATAAAATAACGGTCTTACCACTCCCATTACAGGGATAAGATAATTCATATGTGGGTAATTATTTTCTGTCAATCTTGCAAATATATTGAGAGGTACCTAAATTTTCTCTTTAGCTGATACCTCTGTGGTTTAGAAAAAAAGTTTTAAAATTGTCTCAATTTTCACAGTATCTTTCTTCCTTTCCTTTCCTTTCCTTTCCTTTCCTTTCCTTTCCTTTCCTTTCCTTTCCTTTCCTTTCCTTTCCTTTCCTTTCCTTTTTCCTTTATTTTCTTTCCTTTTCTTTCCTTTTCTCTTCTTTCCTTTTCTTTTCCTTTTCTTTCCTTTTCTTTTTTTTTTTTCCCTGAGAAAATTTAAAGCCAAATGCCTGATTATAGTTCCCCCATTGGGAAAGTAGTACAACATCACAGAATGGTTTGAGTTGGAAGGGACTTAAAGACCACCTGGTTCCAACCCCCCTGCCATGGGCAGGGATGCCACCCACTAGATCAGGTTGCTCTGTGCCCCATCCAACCTGGCCTTGAGCACCTCCAGGGATGGGGCATCCACAGCTTCTCTGGGCAGCCTGTGCCAGTGCCTCAGTGGACTTGCTCCCTATCACCGCTATCCACCCAGGTTAGGTGTCTCATACTGGGTATTCAGAGCTAACTCTTAACCCATAAATGTTTTTAATATTTTTTTAAAAAGTTGGGCAATTTGCCACCTGTCTAAAGACACTGCTCCAATTTATTTATTTCTTCAATATTAATTGGTATATAATACTCTGAAACAGATTACGCAATTACGCATACATGCAAAGTAGTATGGAAAAAAGGAATGAATCAAATGCAATTCTCTTGGCTCTTTGCTTTGATACTAAACCCTGATGACAGTTCTACTTCTGCCACCCACCTCATTATTTAGCTTATAAATTCATGATTTCCACTGTAGTATCACTGGGTGTTGGCAGAGGTGTAGAAAAGGTTCGTGCTCAAGCTGAGCAGTAAATAACTGAAAGAGCAACCATGAGAACTAATGTCCACTCTTCCAAGGCCATTTCACAGTGCTCTGTGTTGAACCAAGGCATGAGATCTCCATTCTCTTATTAGTCCTCCTGAGAAAGAGAGGATTTAGAGGCATTGTTAATATTTATCTTCCTCTGATATGATTTGGTTTCAGAGACTCCATGGGAACCAGTCAGATTAGAATAATAAAATAATAGTAAAGTGCCTGTGGCAGAAATTGTATATAAAATCCCCCTAATACATACAGTCTCTGGACAGCAACAAGAACATGATAACTGAATTAGACTTTTAACAAGATTCTGACGATTGATGAAGCAAATACAACCTCTAAAAAAAAGTCGTCCCCTCACCCCCAGCCACATCTCAGCTGTCAGTAGAGACATCTGGTCCACCTCCTTCATGAATTAGTCACTGCGTTTATGTATTGCCTTTCCCAGTGTTCCCATTTGCCACAAAGCAGGCCAACCCAGCTAATTCTGTTCTGGCATTATTAAAATTACTATTACCATTGCAAATGCTTCCAGGGGAGATAACATTAATAATAGTCTCTTCCATCAGATCCTGTCAGTTCCTGGGGTGATTAATATTGCTGTCTGCAAGAAGCATTATATAATTTAGAGAGAGCATATTGCTTGGCTCGTAGGCTATTCTTCATGGTCTATGATGAGTGCATTGTGATCTGCCGTTATTGTGTTACTGTTTACACAGCTTGAGATGCCTCACAAAGCAGCTAGGAATGAGCCCAAATTCAGATAGATTTTGATCTGGGAAATGAGAAAACCTATCACAAAGATCTTCAAGCTGCTTGGTCTTCTTCATTCCCCAAGTCACGTCCCTGCTGTCTGTCGCTGCCATCCTTTCCCTGCCTGGGATGTGGATGGCAGCTGTGTTTCAATATGTATGGCCTGCGCGCCCATCATTGCAGGGGTGACCAGAGGCATCCTGCCAGCTCCAGAGCGCCATAGGCTCCTTGCAACTGTGCTCTACGTAAACATCATGCTGCGTCCGTGGGGAGACAAGTCACTTCAGCTCTTTGCCAAGAACCCTCTAGGAGGAATCAAGATCAGTTTTTATGTTCATGTAAACAGACATAATCTGGATCTGGCCAGGAAGGCTGATGATCACCTCTCATTTGTATAATACAGACTTGAGTGGAGCAATCTTTATTTTGAACACAAGGTCATGGCCCTGGAGTGTATGTATTCCTGCACACTCAATGAAAGGTACGCTTTAATTTATACAGATTATATACAGCACTTATGTTCTATAGCAAGCTGGCAGGGCAAATCTTGCTTCCACAAAGTCTGGTTTGTGCCGTAAATGATGGCTGTGGATATCTGATTTTCCAGTCTGGTCTAAAACAAATCTCCAGAAAGACTTGTCTTCTCAACATCAAAGCCAAATGATGGCTCCTCTACCTTTAGTGTTTAGGTTGCAGGTTATTTAGATCATTTTGTTTCTCAAGCAGTTGCCTCCAAAGATCTTTATGGAAGCAGTCAAACCATGTTGACACCATGGGGTCAAGGGAGCACAGGACAGGAGACAGGGAATCTGGAAGGATGGCTGCATTGCCATTCTGTGACAGAGAAATATGGTTGGATGCAGATGTTGGACATCTTAGGTAAGCAAAGGCATGTTCACTGATTTGAGTGTCCACAACAGAAGAAAAAAGGTAGCAGAAATAAAATCTTAAAGACTAAAGCACTCACTAATTGCACCTCTCAGATATATAGCCCTGTAGACAAGTGTAGGAATGCAAGCAAGATAACATCCCTACTAACCCTGGAGCAGAATGCAAGCTGTGACCTCTGGGTGTGTAGAATATCCAGCAAGGGGGAGGTGGCAGGGAGTGTACGATGTAGTGTCACGTAGCAGTCATGGTGAAGTACAGGTTTGGAGGCTACAGAAATACTCTCCATGGCTAGGATAGGGTGGCTGTACAAGGTACTCTCTAAGCTGCAGAAGATGGCAAATCCACTTCAAACATGGCTACAGGAGAGGTATTCAAACAACAGGGACTTGTTATCAAGTCAGAGATCTCAGGTCCCATTCCCTGACACCTGGAAACTGCTAATCATCTTCATTTAGCTTTTAGAAAATAGTAAATTAAACAAAACATGAAATTTAATGTGGACTAGATTTACTCATGTCTGACAAATTACTTCAATTTTTAACTAAATTTAAGAGAAGACCTTTCTGAAAAAAAAATACTTTAACGCCTTTTAAATAAACCATTTCATCTTGGAAATACAAAAGCATTTTATCTCAATGTTCCCCCAGCCAAATCTTTCCAACTCCTCATTTTGAAGGAGTGTTTTCATTTAAAAATCTGTCCTCAAGGTGCAAAAAAGATTTTGAAAGACAGATAATCACAGAAATAAAAAGAAAAATTAGGCATTCTATTCAAGTTAAAAGAAGCACTTTGGGTGGGTTTTGAGATGAATTTTTCTAAGCTAGATTTCTGTCCTTAACCCAAACAGTCAGTTTTAGTTTAGCCTGGACTAAACCCATCTTCCTCACATCCTCTTCCCAGGTTTTTTGGACCAGACACTAAACCGAAAAATGAATGTTTGCTCTACTGCACCAACAATCTCACATAGTACTAAAGCTCTGAAGGACATTAGTTGCATGAATTTATTTAGCACAATCAGACCAAGGTTAATGTGTCACCAGAACTGGGGTGGTAAAAATGAGAAATTCAATCTTGTCCATCCATTGAAGACAGCCAAGCTGACTTTTTGAAAGCCATTTACAACTTTCCACTACTAAGGTAGAAGCATACAGTCAAGTTTTCAGTCTGTAGAACATTTTTGTGGCTTGATTGTTAACCCTTAGAAAACCAGGTTTTATAAGAAAAAGTGACAAGCCCTGAATATTCAGTGGATACAAGTCAGCACCATAAGGAAAACCCACTAAGATCAGGAAAAATATGGCCAACAGAAATGGAATGGTCACTGGTAAAGGCATCCACCTTCTGGCATACAAAGAGGACTCCAAGAGAAGCACTGTAGTAAACACAGGCAACAGAGAAATTGTGTAGCTGGGCTGGACCTGGAAGAACTCCAGATGGTGAAGGGCTAGGCTGGTGAGGGACACAGTAGTTGGAGGAAACTGGGCCCATCTTCAAGCGCCTTACAGAAGATAAGGGCTAAAATAGCTCCTAGGCTAAGCTGTTCAGTGCTATGCACCTCTGCACAGCTCATTCCACAGCCTTGTGTAGACAAAGAGACTCTTTCCCATTATGGAGACTACGATTAGCCCTGGTCATGGAAATGCAGAGCCAGCAAGGCTCACAACCTCTTTAATCACTTATGGGGGGTTAACTATAATCCAATCCTTGCTGTTTGGACAAGTTTAGTCTTTTTAGAGAAGGTATGCTTGAAGGTTGGGTTTTTTGTCATGAATAGTTGTTTGATGCGAATAGTTTGGATGTTTCCCCAGTAAATAATCCTGCTTGCATTCCTCAGGTCAGCCCGCTGATCAGGTCATGACCTGAACACCTGATTCAAGCTGGAATCACATCCAGGCTGACAAGTCCTTTCTTCCGAACCAGTCATCCACCTGCACAACCCTGCAGGAATCACAAATATGTCTCTGCCCTCATTCCCACAAAGAGCCTCACTCACAAGGATGCTCATTAGCTGTTCCTAAAGCAATGCATGGCAACCCCTGTGTTGTGGTTTAGCCCCGGCAGGCAGCTCAGTGCCACACAGCCGCTCGTTCACTCTCCCCAGGTGGGATGGGGAAAGAATCAGAAAGGTGAAAGTGCGAGAACTCATGGGTTGAGATAAAGACAGTTTACCAGGTAAAGCAAAAGCAGCGCACGCAAGCAAAGCAAAACAAGGAATTCTTTCGCTACTTCCCGTGGGTAGGCAGGTGTTCAGCCACTTCCAGGAAAGCAGGGCTCATCACGCGTTATGGTTTCTTGGGAAGACAAACGCCATCACTGCCAACGTCCCCCCCCTTCCTCCTTCTTTACCCCAGCTTTTATGGCTGAGCATGACGTCATATGGTGTGGAATATCTCTTTGGTCAGTCTGGGTCACCTGCCCTGGCTGTATCTCCTCCCAGCTCCTTGTGCAACCCCAGCCTCCTCGCTGGCAGGGCAGCACAAGAAGCAAAAAAGTCCTTGGCTCTATGTAAATACTGCTCTGCAACAACCAAAAACATCGCCACTATTTTCATCAAAAATCCAAAACACAGCATTGTGTGAGCCTCTACGAAGAAAATTAACTCTGTCCCAGCCAAAACCATGACACCCTGTCTTAAAAGTATATATTCTCTAATTTGAAAAGCTGTTTCTAGCATGCATCCTTCATGATAAAAGATACACATCCTACTGTAAGCTCTCTGACTCCAGCATATATTTGGGCAGACAAAGGCATTTCTGATACCCAGCAGACATCAAAGCCTAGCGTGCATTTCAGGTCATACAGATTTCTCTCATTAACTGTTATTTTTATTAAGTCTGTTGACTTCAACAGACAGAGAAAAAAAACAGTTTCGCTTAGCTGCCGGCTTCTTGTAAGTAATGGCCAGTGCTACAGAAGTCCTGCAGGAGCTGACTACATGCCTGTGGCTGCTCTGCCACCCTTCCCATTCATCTTCCTCACTAATACATAGCTCACAAATTTACTGAAGGTTCTGACAGTCTTGGGAACAGCTGTAATTCATAAGCATTAATGTATCTTTGTGCTTCCATTGTAGATATTGCATAGCTCAGACAGTTCAGGACAGCGCAAACACAAGTTGGGATGCTGGATACAGCATGTACAGCATTTATGGACAGCGGTGATGAGATGAACTGCAGTGAATGCTTGTGCTCACCTGCAATAAGAAAGTGACAAGGCTGGCCGACTGCTGTACAATATCTCATTTTTGTCATTATCTTCAGTGCTGGACTTGGCTGAACTCTGCTTTTCTAATCGCCTCATCATCTACTCCAGACAAAACAAGGGGACACTGAAAAGTTCCTGTTTCATGCCCACACCATTTTTTTTTCTTCACAGCAGTAAACAGACATTTGAATATCAGTTAGTGGCACTGGCATCTCACCCTGCACGTGAGGTGCTATTTGGAAAACTAACTTAACCTGAGCCAGAAGTGAACCTCTACTCATTTGCCCTGCTACAGCAGACACCTGCTCTTTAACAGGGCTGAAATGAGCTTAATCCAGCCACTGAAAATGAATTCAAGAGTTCCTCCATGCCACACTCATCTCAGGGTATGAAGGAGGTTGAAATTCTCTGTGGCCACTATGACTAAGCTGATCTTTCTAGCCATGAAGGTTGACTATGCTCCTTCTTCAGTCTCTGCTAGGTGTACCTTAAAGGTACAGCTCTTAGCATCATGCCCTCTTCCCTCATCTGAAGCTCAACCAAAGCCTTCAGTCTCAGTATCAACACACCTGGGAGCTCCATATTCTCTTAATAATGGTTGCCCAGAGAGGTTGTGAAGTCTCCCTCCTTGGAGATCTTCAAAACCTGTCTGGACACGGTCCTAGGCAACCTGCTCTAGATGGCCCTGCTTGAGCAGGGGAGTAGCTAAAAAAAACATGTAAAAACATAGTGGTATTGACTTAATACATCTTAAATAGTCATTAACTTAAAATATACAGCCAATGTGTTCCGTCACGCTTCATATGAGCCCATCATGAGTATAAAGAAAAATTCATGCAGCTTTGTTTATCCAGCTACCTGCATCTCTGACAGCATGCTCCACAGTGTTCTATTGCTTGTTACGACAGAGGCATGAAAGATATATAGAAATTTACCTCCCTGAAGACCACCACAAGCAAACCATGTGAACACCGAAGCAGGCAGCAACAAGAGTCATGCTGTGGAAGCAACATTTCAGAATTTGGCATTATGTCAAGTTGACTTTTAAGTTCCCATTCAGATTTTAAATCCACTGGTTGTCCCCTAGTAGCGGTTCCACCTCTAGACAGTAGAAAGGCACATATAGCAAGAGGGGCTTTAGGATGACTCCTTGTCCTTTCTGAGGATAAGGAAAATACTTTGGTTGAACTAGTGAGTACAGATGGCAGTAATTGAATTTTTAATTCACAACTCCTTGGATATCAGTAACACTTATGATAAGCATGACATAAAGATTTTGCTTTTACTATAAAGGAGATATAAAAATTTTTAACTTTGCCACTGGGCCTATAGTATCCCCAAGGCTTACACTGGAGCTTCCCTCCACTGTAAGACATTTCAGAGCTGCCAGCAGTATGTCAGACACTTAACAGAGGTCGTGTTAGTGCTGTAAGATAATACTATTCAGAAAAACTAGAGAAATGGCCTCTAAATTCCTAGCCCAGCTCTCTGTTTATGCAGAAGGGATACTTTTAGCCACGGTGAAGAGCAACAGAGCTTCACTGACTTCAGCAGAACTGCTGCCACTTACATTGAAAGACATTTCTCTCCCACTGTTGTATGTAAATTACCTGTTTGAAATAGATGAGGTCTAATCCTGGGTTTTATCCTTGACCTTCCAGCCAACATGCATTTAAACCCTGTACATCTCTTGGTAGTGTACTTGCCTGAAGGTTCATGACATTGAGTCCGTGTTATCTCTTCTCTCTAAGGCACACTAATGCTTTCGGGCAGGTGTCCAGAAGAAAGGCAGATGGTTTGCCCTGCATCATTGCCTTCATAATGCCATAACTCTGAGGTTGCTAATATACTTCAATAATAAGTTGTCTCATCCTTTTTGTGGGAAGCAAAACTCCCAAAGGGCTACTTGCACAGACTATACAAGCATACAGAACAAACTGGGTACAAGGCAGGCCAGCAGTGTGTATTCTTCGTGGTTTTAGAAGGCTTCAAATTTTTCCTTACCAATGTTCATAAAATAACTTCCTTTGTTTTACAAGCACATTTCACCAGCAGAGAACTGCTGATTTTTTTTCTAAGTTCAGACTAGATATTAGGAAAAACTTCTGTACCATGAGAGTGGCCAAACACTGGAACAAACTTCCTAGCAAGGTGGTTGATGCCCCATGCCTGTCCGTGCTCAAGAGGCATTGGATAATGCCCTCATTAATATGCTTTAACTTTTGGTTAGCCCTGAAGTGGTCAGGCAGTTGGACCTGATGATCTTTGTAGGTCCCTTCCAACTTAATTTTCCTTTCCTTTCCTTTCCTTTCCTTTCCTTTCCTTTCCTTTCCTTTCCTTTCCTTTCCTTTCCTTTCCTTTCCTTTCCTTTCCTTTCCTTTCCTTTCCTTTCCTTTCCCTTCCCTTCCCTTCCTTTCCTTTTTCCTTCCCTTCCCTTCCCTTTCCTTTCCCTTTCCCTTTCCTTCAGCATATGCAATACATCTATTAAAATTAGGGCTGTCAAAGAAGTTTCCTGGTTATTGTTAGTGCTAGGTTACTGTTTGTTAGCACTGCTCCCTTTCAGCTTTTGGAAGACCTCAGCATCCTGTCAAGTGATAAGTATGAAAGAAACTCTGGAGAGATCAACATACTGGCTGAATCAGAGAAAAGGCAGAGAATATAACTGTGATCTCCTTTGTTCCCAAACAGCAGTAGCCATCAAATGAGCCAGCTGCTCATTTGCATCCCCTCAGATGGTACTCAAGACAACAAAGTCTTGGTAGAAGAAGAAAGCCAGAAGAATCCATAAAAGGTAAGACTAAAACAAAGTGAGCATGAACAACCACAGAATGGTCCCGGGTTTTTGTGAACTAGGGTGACAGACTTGCATAAAAATCTGCATAATTAAAAAGAAGGCACCTACACTCGAAAGTCAGCATAGACACCACTCAGCTAGGCGACTTACCAGGAAGCAGCTAAGCCGTGTGTGTACCAAGCAATATTTGAGTATTTGGGTGCTCTTGTCATCCATCTCTTGTATGAACATTGGCAGGTTTTAGTTGCTCCAATGGCTGAGTCGCTTTTGTGATCTACTGGGGCTTTTAGGAATAAAAATGCGCTGGTGACAGTATCCCCAAGGTAAATGAAAGCACAATGAACCCAAGAACCACACATTTCCAGAGCCCTCCCTTGCTCTGAACACACAGGCCTGCTCCCAGCTCTCACAAGATATCCAGACGCTTTGGGCAAAGTCTGGCAAACAGCCCACCTTCCCTGAAGTGCTTTTGCATTTGCAGCTGCTTCATTGGAAACCTCAAATGTTATAAAGTCAGGATGTTTTAGACCCAACATAAGCACATCTATTTATATTCTCACAAGAGACGTTTTTAGAATTATAACAAAAAGTCTGTTCCCAGAGCCCCTATTCCGAGTGTTCTGCCAAAGTTAATGCACTTCAGGTATTTTGCAACCTAGCTCTTTCAAATATAGCCAAATACTGATCTTTAGATATGTTGTCTCTGAAGTGCTCACACAATGCTCATCCCTAAGGTATTCAGGTGCTTTGCAGAAATCATCAAAAGCATGTCAAAGTCTTTTGTAATATACTAATTTTGTTTCTTTTTTGGTTTTGCAGGGCACCTGGGAACAAGTGGAGGGAGATCTGGATGACAACTCATGCTTGAAAATGCAGAAAGGCAGAGGAAAATTAGGCTGGAGACCACGATGGCAATTTCATTATATTCCTTATTATTTTTTAATAAAATACTATGTCTTGTATATTATAAACCATTGGATTTCTCCTTAAAATGCTGTTCACCCTATAATTGTAATGATGTTCATCCCTTGATGGCTTTCAGAGGTCAATAAATATAAACAATACAGCAGCTGCTTGGCCTAGGACTTGATTTAATTAGCTCCACAAAGCCAGTTTGTGAGAGTGGAAGTGAAACAAAATCCTATCCAGGTCCTAGTTTGAATAAATCGCTCCGGCCACAGAAGGTGAAGATGCCAAAGAATTCACTGCTGTAAAATGGAATATATTGACTTTTCTGGTGTATAGAGGCAAGTGCTGACTGCTGTAAAAGCAGCTACTTGGTAAGAGTGGCAACAGCCTCCACCAGTCCTCACTTTGCAAGGTGTTGCTAACTGCAAACACTGATCAGCTTATTCCAGACATTCATCAGCTAACTTTAGCAGCCCCCCAAATTGCAGTTATCAGGGAAGGCAGCTAACAGAGCCTAGTTGCTTTGTCACAAAATTTTGCACCAGGCTTCCAAAGAGTCCTCAAAAGAAAAAGGGGTTCAGCAAACTCAGCTTTGAGATGTAGTTATTAGCTTCTACTACCTACTGGACATGCGTATCCCACGATCAAGGAGCAAAATATGCCAGATAGTTAACCTTCCGGATGTTTCATGATACTTCACTGTAAACAGCACAGTATGGAAAGTCATTTCGGTTTAATGGGAAGCAATTATACAAGAGAAAAATGAATTTCCGCAAGACCTTTTTCTTCCCTGTTTGGTGGAGGAATTCAAACCTTCATTTCAGCCCTTCCTGCAAACTTGCCAGTCTTCTCAGGAAGAATATCTTATGTGGTGAAGAAACCCCATTCTCATCAAGTCTTCAAACAGCATTCAGAGCAGACAAGAAGATAGAATTGAAAATCAAAGGGCAAAAAATGAGGCTGCATGACAAGCCAGTCAGATACTTATTTGAGCAGAAGAGAGGATTTCGTGGTCCAGGGAGGTCTTAGGACAGAAGACTGAATAGATCCTACCACAGGGGAAGAAGGGAACCATCACCTCTTCGTGAGAGGCTTGTTCAGCTTCATGATATCAAATCCTGGAAAAAAACATTTTGCTAAGATACTGTTTATCAGCTCACACCTCATCTAGATGAAATCTATGATTCTATGATAAACATGCATATCTTTTTCCTTGAAACTGGATTCTTTGCAAATCACTTTCCTAAATTGTCCTTCCCGTCACTAAAGAAAATTATTAATTGATTAGTCTATACCTGGCCCACAGGAAAAAAGAGGGTGGTTGAACAATTTTGGGAGCTTACTCCTGGTGTAAGAAAGGATGAAATGTACAAATTGTCAAGAAACTCAGCTAGGTCAGGGAGTTTTACAAGCAGATCATATAAATCAGGGGACTTGCACACTCGAGAAACCTGTGCTGTGAGAAACTGCGGAGACAGACATGTGAGTGCTGAATCAATGATGTGAAGAAGAAGATAATGCGTGAATTTGAAGAGGATAGGAGACAAGCAAGGAAGGTGATTACCAGCTTTGTTTTATGCAGACCATGATGAGGGAACATGGCAAATACTAAATCTGAAAATGAGGAGGCTACAGTAACCCAGAGAGAAAGTACTAGGGTTTGGGGAAGTTTTCTGTCTGAAAGAAAAACAGTTGAAAGAAAAATTCCTAGAGATAATAATTGCTCCACAAAATCAAGTCACAATTCCCTTGCAGCATTCATAAATAGCCTAAGATCTTGTTTACAGTTGTAATTTCTATTTTATAGAGTTATCGTCAAAGAGATTAGCAACTGCCTTCAGTTCAGAGACATTTAAATTTAGCAGCAGGAAAAAGAAGTTTGTTGAGTGTGGAATCCACCCCTGCTGCTCCAAAACAATCAGAAACAGGAAAAAGTAATCAAAAGGGAGTTTTAATGAGTTATAGAGCCATTGTTTACTGGAGAGGGCTGAAAGCCTGAAGCCCAAGCCTGGAGAACCTCTGTGACCCTGCACTGCCTCTCGGTGGCAAAATATTTGCTTGAAATTACGTCAAAACAACACAATGTGTGGGTCTGAAGGCCGGGGGGGGGGGACATTGAAAAAAATAGTGGAAATTCCCTGAGTCTCTGAATGTACTGAAGGCTTTCCTTGAAAAACAAGGCGATAAACGGCAGCTGTATTTCTATGTTCAAGCTAGTGTAGGCAGCATCTCCCTCGACGGTGCAAAGGGGAAGGCCACATCTGCCAGGCAGCCGAAGGACTCGCAGCCACTCGCTCCACGGCAGCCGAGGGCAGGGGCTGCAGGGATGAGGGGGCACGGTGAGCCCGCCGTTGCCATCTGATGGGCTTGTCAAAGTGAAAGCTTCACAGGGCAGTGAGTAAGCTCTTCTGGAGAGGGCTGAAAACAGGAAATTTGCTTTTCCAAGGAAATAATTATACAGAGGCGCTGGGTTTTTGATGAAGGAGACTTTTGTTGCTTTCCCAGAACTCTCCCTGAGGTAAACAGGCACAACATTAACTCAAGGCCTTACTGTGATGCTCACCAGCAGCTATTTAATTAGAAGCATATGTCTGAAAGTAGCCTGCTGCATCTGCCTGGTGAGAGAAAGATTGCATTCGTCTCTCCCTGTCACTGGTGACATCTTGGCTTGAGAAATCTCTGCCGAAATGACTCATGACTCAAATGTAAGGCTGCTCCAGGGAATGGGTATAGACCTCACCAGCCTTCCCAAAAGCATCTGAGCAGGAGGAAGTCAACAGGTATAAGAATAAGAAAAAGGAACGTTTCCCAGGGCAAACTGGCACATTGAAATCAACAGCAGATTGAAGGGCTCAAAGAGTAGAGCCAGCAGTGACAGGAGTGCAACAGCTAGGCTTGAGTTATGTAAACTGACAGCTGACCTGCTCAGCCACACTCTGCACGATCTGGAGAATTTGTCGGCCTGTCAATTGAAATAATATTCCCGACACAACAACCCCACCAGGTGCCACCCAGATCCTTGGGAAAAGCACAACAAATGCAATGGTCATGAGCTAACTGGGCTATCTAGGCATTCATTCCCTGTTTTGCAGAAACTGCACTCACACCCATCATCTGCACCAAGCACAGCCTTACAGTACCCCCAGAGATTCCTTGTCAGCTGGGAGGGGACATGTTTTGCACGCTGTGGAGCTAGACAGCAAGCAACTTGTAACAGCTTCCACGCTAACAGTCTCTATGCAAATTTTGTTTTTTTTCCAATACCCAGCTAAAAGGCAAGCTTTCACCTTGCATATCACACCCTGGCCAGTATGTCACTAACAACCCTTAAATTTTGTTATTACTGCTGTTACTGTCATTACTTACATCACATAAATGAAGGAGATGGATCTTCATGCCATTCTTTAAGACTGGAGAGATGAGTGTCAGCTGCCCCAGGGGTAACAAGGAATGCTATTTGTCGCAATACTTGAAGTTAACATGCATTAAAATTGTTGTTGCTTTACATATCTGTTTCACTAGACAAACTGCCAAGCCAGACCAAGTATTTTTATTTCACCAACACTTACTACACTGTGAACAGGTTTGTTAAGCCCCCAGATTTTATTTCACTTTTACCTTTTTTAAAACTCCAGATACCCATGTTTTATCTAAACAAGATCACTTACGTGAGCATACGGCCGTTTGGGCAAATGTAAACCAATAGCTCTGTCCAAACTCATATAATTTGTTATTCACTCTTATCACTCCACCAAGAAGCCAAAATATTTTAATTAGATAGAATGTGTAGATTCAGGTTGCAAGTAAGAATTTAAAAGCAGAAAATACCCATAAAGAGATTTACAAAGTGGCCACTAAAATTCAGATTCATCAGATTTTTGCAATTAAAGATTTTTATCCCATTAACATCCACAGCACCTACAGATGTCACTAACGCTGTAGACAGCATTTCTGCAGGCCAAGTTCAAATAAGCTCAGGCTGGACTCCACAAAACTAAAGAATAGAATAGAGTATCCTAAAGCATTCAGGCCTGTTGATTGCATCTGAAAATTTCACACACACTCAACTAAAACATGTCTGTACACTTACTTGCACATACCTGATTTTACAGAACTTGCACAGTACTGTTATTCTGACCTACTGAGGTCTTGCACCACTATAATTAGCATGTGTAAGCGCACTTCCATTTGGTTTATCTATATCATATGTGTTAAGAAAAAGCTCACCTTGATGTCATGCATTGGTCTAAATAAGACCCAAGATGTTTGTTACAAGTAACTCTGTTAGAAGCATAATACAAAAAAAATGTAATATAAAGAGTACATACAATGTAATATAAAGTACCACTGTGCTAGTACCTTCAGAACCATTTCTGAATTTAGAATCAGATTACAGATTTGCACAGACATACCAATACTTGTAAGAAGATCATAGAACCATAGAACCACAGAACGGGTTGGGTTGGAAGGGACTGTAAAGCCCATCCAGTTCCCACCCCCTGCCACGGGCAGGGACACCTCCCACCAGCCCAGGCTGCCCACAGCCCCATCCAGGGACGGGGCACCCACAGCTTCTCTGGGCAGCCTGCTCCAGGGACTCACCGCCCTCGCAGTAAAGAGTTTCCTCCTAACATCTAATCTACATCTCCCCTCCTTCAGTTTAAAGCCGTTACCCCTCGTCCTGTCACCACCTGCCCGTGTAAAGAGTCACTCTCCATCTTTTAAGTACTGGAAGGCCGCAGTGAGGTCCCCCCGGAGCCCTCCCTTCTCCAGGCTGAACACCCCCAGCTCTCTCAGCCTGCCTTCACAGGAGAGGGGCTCCAGCCCCTGGTCATCCTCGTGGCCTCCTCGGGACCTGCTCCAGCAGGTCCGTGTCCTTGTGCTGGGGCCCAGAGCTGGATGCAGCCCTTCAGGTGGGGTCTCATGGAGTAGAGTGGGAGAAAACAGAACCCTAACTACAACCATTCTTTATATTTTTGGCACTTATTCTCCAAAGCCAGAAGCCTTCACAAGCACTCATTCAGCTGTCAATCTGGAAAATGCCTGTATGTTTCAAAAGATTATTTACAAATGAAATGTGGGTCATCAGCTTGACCTTTGGAGCACAAGAATATATATATATATATATTTTTTTTTTAAGCTGGCAGAAAAAATATCTGTGGTTTCCTTTCTTGATGTAGGAAAGCATATTTTGCCTCGTCTTATGTCTGTAAACAAAACTGGATTGAGGAAAAAAAGAACTATGGTAAAAGGCACAAGTACCCCCGCCTTCCTCACTGCTCACTCTCTCTTGCAATTGTGTAAAGCAAGGAAGTAAAAGGCTGGTAGAGACTGAAAAAACATGTTTTTCTTTGAAAGTTCATCCACAGCAATATTTATCAGCTGTTGGCAAAACACACAAAAAATAATATTCTTTTTTAAAAAGCCAGAAGCAAGCAGGTCCCTTTTTCACTGAAAAACGGAGGATAAGTCCCTACTGTGGAAAACATGTTTTTTTGTTTTTTTCCTGCCTATTGGAAGTCACTCAGGTCTTGTGCCACGCAGATCTTCAGTACTATCCAGTGTATTTTTGCCTCCGGGTCAGACAGTTTTCCTTCTTCATGGATGAATGTCACCAAAGCTATCCATCGAGAAGAGAGTCTAAAAATCCACTCGTTTATCCAGTTTCTGTAGATAACTGGCTAGTAGAATGATCAGCCAAGGATGGGTACATGGGCAGAGACAGGCTGTGTGCATGCCATTCAGAGTAGCTGGAGCAATACGGCTCCTGGCAGACTGCCCTCTGGAAGGTCCCTGTTTTGGAGGATGAAAGAGCCACTTCTCTGTAGCCACTGTTTTTATCTGTATTCTTTGTAGCCACTGTTCTCTGTTGCCACTATTCTCTGTAGAGTACATCAGGTCCATACTCCAGCCAAAGCCAAAACCTAAACCTTTCTCTGGTTTAATGCAAGCAGCCTATCAGCTCTCAGGGTCCAGGATGGTCTTGTAGGTGTATAAGGACATCATAAACTAGAAGCTATAGCCCTCTCACTTCACAGTGAGTCCTAGAAACAGACCTTTTTCTTCCCAGCATCTCTGGTTCCCTTCTCTCCTCAACTTCCAGCAGGCAAAGTTGCTCCCAAAGGAAATTCATTTTCTGAGTCCTTCCATACCAGTACTCAAAAGGATCTTCCAAAAATTGATTTAAACTCTTCTCGTACAGACTGGTGCCCAAGGAAGAGAAAAAGTTAGAACAAAGTCCTGTTTTTCTTTGCTCAGTTCATTTCCTAAGTGTCCAGTATGCTGAAATCACAGCACTTCACAAGACTTTGAAGAATGCTTCATTATAGTAGGAAGGACACTTAGAAAATGTGGAGTGATGAAAAATGTCCCAGAACTAGCATGACTTGAACTCTAATGGCTTCAGTAAAGAGGTATGCAGAGCACTGCAAGAAACGAAGAGGCCACTATATCTGTGTTGTAATGATCCACAAGTAATAGGCTAAAACCATATTGACACGTAACCGGTTCCATCACTATTGCTTAACTAAGGCATACAAAAAACGTTCTCAGAGTGATTGTGAAAAGCGTCTTGTTCAGCCACAGCAAGAGGTGCCCTGGAGTGATAGAAACACAGGTAAAATATTGTCTGGCTTCCTGCAAAAAAACTCCAAATATCCTTATTTTAGGAATGCAGAGTACTTTTAACCACATTGAAGATATATGAGCTAGTGGGTGCCCCAGAGGTCTGAAAAAACATCCAAGTATAAGAGAAAAAATAGATTATAAAATGGTGCAGGGCAGGAACATTTAGGAACACACTGGAGTCTCCTGGTTACATGCACTGAGAAGGGACAGAGACAATGATGATGCTGTCTCCATTATTAGAATCAATTACATTAATGGATATGAGAAGAGGGAGCAGGGAGAGCCCAACTGCTTCACAGGCATATCATTAATGAGGTGTTAGTGTGTTGTATCTCTCCTCATAAATCAAAACACTTAAGCAAATTAAATGGCTTCTAATAATGTCACTTGAATAGATTGTGTCCCTCTTTTTCTCTGCTTGGATCAAAAGTGGACTCTGGGATCTCTAACCCAGCTTTGGAGCTATCATAAATACTACCATCCAGCACATACAATTATTGTGTCTTGTCACTTGAGTCCTCCATATTAAAATTCATTCAACTGGATTTTCCTCCTTTTCTTTCTGTCACTGAAGACATGAGTCTGGGATTGGCACGTAGACAAGACAGAAGGAAACAGAATGTGAGAGAAGCTGCAGTATGTGTCCACTCTGTATCAAACAGGGAATTCAGAATGTTTTCTATTTAACAGCCCAGCTGCAAGGAAAAGCTCTAAATCAGACTTCACATTATCTCTGACTTGAAAAGCAACCACGACACAAATTTATGAGAAGCCAAGTTCATTAATACCAGGGCTCAATGCTTCTGAGAAGAAAGTACTACCAGAAAGTGAGCAAGAAGATATTCTTGCTCAACTTTTGTTTTGTGTAGTTTTTTCCCCTAGTGACCTAAAAATGTTCAAAATGTACGGCTGGGGGTTCATTCATTCACAAATAGCATTTATATGGTAATTGTGCCTACAGAACCACAAAGAAGTGCTCCAAAGAAGCAAACCACTCAGACACTTTCTACAGAGAAATCCTTGTGAAGTCTGAACCTGATGTTGAAATTAGAAATGAAAAAAGAAATGTGATTTTGCCTGTTGTGTTTGCTCTTCCCATCTGCTGCCATTGGTAAAACCTCTGGGTCTCACCTGGGGGGTGAGTTGACCCAAGACGCACTGTGTCATCAGTCCTCTGTGGATATCCCAGGCTAATCTTAGGCAGCCTCTTCTAATTCACCCTTTGGTTCACTGTGCAAGATACCAGCTACATGGATCACTTGTAAAACTAAACCACAGACAAAAGTGTGTGATCAGTTAAGAACAAGTTAGGTAAACCTTTGACAGATGACTGAGCACAGTGGGATGACTGAACAGAGTCCCTAGAGATCTTTCCAAGCCTTATATGTGTGTGATCCCATTATTACTGAGAACAGCTTCTAAACTGTAATCAGAACATGTGGGATAATTTCATCCTTGAACAACTGAAATGCTTTAGATATGCTTGCTGAAGGCAAAGCCATGCCAGGCATAAGGGACAGATTTCAGTGCTAATGCTCCAGATGAAGAACATATCTTAGTGCATTGGCTCCATAAGGCTTTCATGCACCCTGTGTTGTTTACCCAGCAGAATGTGATCAGTATTGGTGGGACTTCCCACCATACATACCAATGGCCAAGAACAAACCAAAACAGTTAATTGCCTGGTTCAGCGAGAAGTGAGGTAGCATTGCAGGAATGCCTCACACTCCTCCTCACATGTGCTTCCACTTGAAGCACATTGACTGCAGCCAGGTCATGCGATAGCACCCCGGGAGTTGGGAACCACTTGGCCTGCTCTAGATATGGAATAATACCAAAAAAAGTCTGGCTGCCTACAAAAGAGACCGAAGAAACAAGGAGAGAGACGCTCATGGTAAGACCAACATGAAATTTTTGGCATTTCAGAACTTCTCCATCCCAGTTTCGGCTCCCAGCAGAGCTGCCTCCAGAGGGTAAATAAATCACAAGCAGTTTGTCCCATAATTTCGGCCATCGTGAAAAATGTTTCCATAATCCGATCACACAACTTTTACATTACCTCTCCTCAAGCAGAGTAAACTCAACTTTTAAGACCTAGGTTTAGGCTTTTCCCCCTAAGAACAAGTCACAGAAATAGTGTTGAACTGGAAACACTTTAGTAGCTGTCTTGTGTCTCATTAGTTCTCCTTACATTTATAACTTGTATTTAGGTTAAAACTTTTACTGTTTCTTCCCCCTATCTGGTGAGGGGACTAAAGGTGAGCTTGTCTGCTTTACGACCCAAATCGGTCAATCTAGCAAAATAAATTGCTTGTCTCAGCAGACTTTGCTTCTCCCCTTAAAATAAAAATAACTTGTAGTTAAAGGACAAGCTTGCTTCTGTGTGCATGAAAATCACAGAAAATTTCAAGAGAAACCCTTCTGCTTTAAGTCTTCTCTACCCACTACTGGCAAAGGCATTCAGGTGGCCTGGATTATAGCAGGTATAAACTACTAGTACACAACGGCTTCCCCCTGTGGTCAGTAACACAGCAGATCACTGTAGGTACAGACATATATGAAATAATCAGCCGAGATTTTGAAGACAGCCATTCTAGGATCAACAGCATAGCTTGCTGGCAGGAAATCGGATCATCTGAGGGATTCTCCCCTGCAGCACTCTACTTTCAGTAAGTATTTGGTGAGAAAGGAGTGGAATGCAAAGGAAGGGATAACTTCGGAACGTCGCTGTTCCCTACTGTTTTGTTTCCTTAAGCCTAAACACTGGAAAAAATACTCAAATATCCAAATGGCTCAGTTTTACGGGTGGAGCAGACAGAGACAACTCTATGGCTTTGCATTTGCTGTGAAAAGGTGATCTGGGAAGCAGAATTTGTGTCCAAAACCAAAAATAAGAACAAAGACTTCTCACTGTTTACCATTCTCAACTACTGTACTTGCTTTTATTCTGGGGCGCACTTTAACCCCCTATCAGATACAGCTGACCTATGTGCTCTTTTAAAAGAACCCACTAAATTTGAATTTTAAAGCCAAATTTGTGACTGTCTGTGCAAATACAGAATTGCAGAAGTTAATACTCATTTCAGCTAGGTTCCACTGGCTCTGCTAGCAATGGTCCTTCACTGATGCAAACTCACAAATATAAGAATGTGTGTAGTTTTCTCCAGGACTACAGCGGACTGCATTCGAACTACAAATGATTTTCTGAAAGCTCCACTTCAGACTTCTCAAGGAGCCCTAATCATAAAAGGGAAGATACTCAATGAGCAAAGCACAAGATGTCAATATTTTTTTAGCCATACAATGCTTGTGGGATACAAGAATTTGTCACTTAAAAAAAACATGGACTGCATAATGTTAAGATAAACCCTGCAAAACACCTGAGGGTGACAATGTTGTAAGGTTCAGTCGCCTCTCCCATAAGATGGAGAGAGAATATTGCAAAATTGTTCCAGAGGCTGCAGACACAGGATCACTATTTAGTCATGAAGATGAAAAGCGTTTACAAATGCTTCCAATGGGTAGGATTGTCAGCTGCTAATTAACCTCCAGACCATTTAATGAGGCAGCAGTGTGGGTGCAGAGATGGTGGGAGCAGTGGTGTACAGAGAGGCACATTCCAGCCTTCAGGGTAGGACTACAGCTTGAATTATGACCTCCCCCTGTATCCGTTATGGCACCCCGGTGGTTAATAGGAGCCTTCTTTGTCCAGGGGTTGCTGTGGAGACGGTTCCTGTACCTCAGGAAGCAGGGAGAAGAGAAGTTTCCTGTTTTGAAGAAGGTTTAGGAACTATTTTCCTCCAATCAGGCAGCAGATGCCTGGGCAGGAAATGGAGAACGCAGCTGCCAGCCCCCGTCCGGGTCAGTGGCTGCGCTAATCAACGCAGGCCAGGTTTCGTAGCCAAAAAGGCCCCAGCGATAAGTGGGCTGCAGAGGTAAGGGGGGGACTGGAGGTAGAGGGCCCTGGAGCGAGACTGACCCTGGAGTGAGACCAAAACAAATCCAAATACTGGGAGGAAATGGGCATTTGGCTTCCTCCCTATATGCACCTCTCAGACAGCACACTGCACCCAGAGTATGGCCCTGATAAAAATGAGGCATGTCATTAGCTGCTGTGGTTCAGAGCAGTGCTCTGAGGTAGCACAGTCATCGTGCCCTAACGTCTTCTCTTGATGATTCACTGCTAAGGGAGACTTGCATGTGTTGGGGGTGTCAAACGCATGGTCCCATCAAATGCAGGAAACCAGTCATAATTTCTACAGCTGGATTTTTTTTTTTCCTTTTTTCAGATGAAATTTAGCAAGAGTGTTTGCTGACCTCCAGGAGTGAAATTCAGCTCTGGCCCCAGCGAAGCCAGAACTCCTGTTGACATTGTTTGTGCCAAGGCTCAGCCTTTTTGACTCAGAGCCCAATTTTCTTTCACTGACATCAGTTTTACACCTGCACGTTTGACCCTCAGTGGCACTGCTCCTGACTTACACTTCAGGCTCACTTTGAGCGATGCATGAAGCAGCCATCTGCAATCCTTCAGCTCCCAGCCCACGATTTGGTTCTCCATGACGTGATTTCCTCCAGTGCTTTATGTAACAGTATCAGACAGGGGGTGACAGGCTGGAGGAAAACAAGTAAATCCACACAAGTGTGTTTTTAGCTACTGTTCTGTCTGCTGTCGTATGTTGTCATATGTCATATGTTGACCTATTGCAAATACAGGCACTGTGTACTTTGGGGTGCACAATCATCATGTCCCACCGAGTGAAGATTAACATGTTTCTGGACACGTCCTTGCTCAAGCTAAGTTAAATCAAAGGAAGCTTTGCCTGGGTAAGACATGAATCAAAACTGAGCAAGGATTTGACAATTAGGCATCTGGGCAGTTGAGAAGCAAAGAAAATCTCCGTGACACTGAGGAATGGGTGGAGCCAGCTGTGGCATTGTATAAGCTCTCAGATTTTGTACTATCGCCTACAAACATTCCTTTTTTACCAAAATACTAAGCAACAGAAATCTTAGAAACTCGGTACATAACAGAAACCTTGATGGCACCGTGAACCTTGGTGGAAGCACATAAGCCTGCTTCCTGAGAGGACTGGTGCTCTTGCTAGGGGCCCTTTACTGAAAAAGGCCAGTGAAAGAATCAGATGTTCATTTGGTTAAGCTACAGTCAAAGACGTATTTAGGTAATTTCACAGTTGTATTCCTCTCTCTCATTCCTGGGAGACTGCCCTATCCACTGTCCTTCTATCCTCCCCTAAAGCATTATGGGGTCTGTATACATCAGCCATCCTTCAGAATCTATTATCTCCTGAAGTCTGTGATGAACTCCCTTACCTAGATAATGGACATCATGTTTTCAGCGCTATTCATGAATAAATGGAAATTTTTATCCCTTTTAATTCTTGCAAAAATATATACTGCAAAACGATATGCTACAAAGCCAAGTAGCAAACTGCTAAATGCAGGAAAGAACATTCATCAACTTGTACCTACAACTCTCCTATTCTTCTCTTCCTCTCCACTGCCTTTGTGATTGCCTTCACTTGCCTTCTCTTGCTTTTGTTTAGGATGTAAATTCTTCAGGACCAAGACTGTGACATGTGTCTGACAGGTCCTTGGTTTGGTGTACAGCACTCCCTACTATTCTGGCTCTAAGCCTCCTGGTGTCTGTCAGGCTTTTGAGCAATGAGGAGAAAGAAACCAAAGAAGTGAAGGAGAGATTACACACTAGTCACTGCAGAACATACAAAATACCACAGCCACCGGAATTTGTCATCAGGCAGCAATGACATCGCTCTGCAACTGCCCCCAGTGCTATTCCATCACAGCAAAGACGAATATCCAAGAAGCCTTTACCTACCAGTATTTACCACAGGTGACTATTACTGTATTCAGGTCATCACAGCCGCCCACATTTTACATTTCATTTTATCTGCCATCACAAGGAGTGCATCTGGTTATTGCCCTGTATTCACTATTCCCTCCTGCCTTAGTGAATGATTTCACTGTTTGTGACATGCAGCACCAGGTTACCCCTGAGTAAGTGAAATGCTTGTGTACAGTAATGTTAAAGCAGATCTGATCAGCATTAACCCATGCCCACATAACAGACCTTCCCCCATATAGTAAGCCTTTCAGATGGTCCAGACACACTTACAGAGACAAACATAAGCAATTTAGCTGTCCCGCATATCCTGTCCTTTGGATCTGCACGCTTGGGCTTTGCCAGATCACCAACAGCGATGAGTGCTGTTGACTGCCTCTACCTGTCCCACAGTTTCCCAGGTGGCATACTACCTGCTAGAATGCACCAGGAAGTATCAAATTAACACGAAAACGTGATTTCTCAGGCAACTAATACCAGATTCATGTAAAGATTTATAAAGTGATGTCAGTTTCTGAAATTGTTCCTAGAAGGAAGCAGGAAGTTAAGTTCTGTGTGATCTGGGGGGCAACGCCTCCCCCCCACTGCTGTATTCATAGTTTGATGCCAGAAAATTTCTTTTAGTGAGGTCACTGACACCAAAACAGTAAATCAGGAAACATGTATATAGACCCTAATGAAGAAGAGATAGAAGGGTGAAAGATGATGAAAAATGCTCTTAAATACTGCTTATAATGAAGCAGACCTTATCTTGAAGAACACCTCTATGTAATAACATACATGCTGAAAGGCGTATTTTCTGTGGTGTGGCCTCCAGCCCTTCAGTACTCTTCCTTGCAATATATGCTTGCAAAAGGAGTGCTTCCTCATTTGGTTGCAGAAGTTTAATTTGACCCTTCAGCATCTCCTGGATATATTCACATTCATTCACCGTCCAATTCTTCTATTTGTAATAGAGATCATTTCCTGTTATTTTTGAAGAGTGCTAGAGGATAAACTGACAAATTTCAAGCAGATCTTTTATGATTATTACTTACATTTAGCTATAGAGATCCTAAAGCTTTTCATCATGTTAGTACATGAAATTAAACACTGGATTGTCTTTTAGACTGACAACAAAAAGAACAAAAGCCTTCTGCTTAGTAAATATACTTCAGATTTTTTTAAAGATAGTGATCACTACACAGATGTTTCTTTTTCCCTATTGCACCCAAATTGTAGCTTAATTTGCCCATCAAGCACAGTCCTTGGGGTCCAAAATTACTCTGAACTGCTCAAGAATACATTCCTCGGTGTACAGTGCAGTGTCTCCTAGCAGTGTCTGTTGCATTTTTAGCCAACGCAAACCAAAGTCCAAACCAATCAGATCTGATTGACAGAGGAGTCAGCGACTCCTGGAGGTACCCAGGCACCCTGCCCTTTGTGGCAGGAGGCAGATTTGAGAACAGGCAGACAGCAGCTTGTGAGAAGCACTCAGCCCTTTCAAGAGCTGGGTCACTGAGCTCAGGACAGGTAATGCTTGCCCTCGGCCAGGCTCCAAGCTCCTGACACACTGCCAGAAGCAGGAGCTGTCTCCTTGTCATTAAGCCTAGGGTTCAGTTCTTTTCCACAGAAAACACGGGAGAGAGAAGAAAGTCATTCTTGGCTCCAGGAAGTTGTCCACAAATTGGTGGTTCGGATCTAAACCTATGAAGCATCACCATTCTTTGCCCTATAGCAGACCAAAAAGGATTTTGAGTGAAGTACAGATTAGAAATAGCACAGCAAGTATAGGACCACCTGGTTTATTTGCAGAATTTTTTTTTTCAAAAGGCTTCGTTTTGCTAGTAACATACTTAACCAACATTTTTCCATTACATATCTAGCTCTAGGTATGAGAAAGCTTTGCTACTTGCACTATGTTTTTCAGGTTCTTAGGAAAATCCCCAAAATTCTGCGGCTCTCATTCTTAGTTCTTCTCTGACAACACGTTTCTTTTCTTCCTGCTGCCCCCTCCCCCAGTGCATTATTATTTTTCAGATGTATAACTGAAAAGTTATTCTCCTGAAAAACATACTTAAGGCAATTTTTCCAAATCACCTGTACTGTGTTTGATTTTTTTCTACTTGTGGTTTCCTTTCCATTGTTTCATACAAACTCTTTCGCATACATTGCAACACCATAAATTTGTGTTCCTCAAGCTGCTTCACCTGATGCCTTCTAGTGGCGTAAGTTATTTGAGTTGACTGACACAAGCATCAAGGCTGCAGGTGGCAGGAATACGTGATGGACCAGTACATGAAGATGGGAGGAAGCCATATGAGTGCTGGCCGTAAGCAGCCCAGGGAAACCTACTTCATTCCGTGCACCTGGGCACCCACCAGGCATGCTGTGCTACGAGGGCATAAAGGCATAGGCCTTTCCATCTCCTTGTCTAACTCTGAGAAGTAATGAAAGAGTTGCTGCTGTGAATTTATGCATCTCCAAGACCACACGGGATTTCAAGTGCTTGCTTAGAGGTGTAGCGATACAACCAGGATCCCTTAGAGATCAGAACCGCTCATCCCTGTATACTGGCCTCAGCAGGACAGACTCAAGCCCACATGAACTTTGGCTATCCTACAGAGCATCTGCCAGCAGGAGGTTGTTAGTTCTTATGTACTTTGCAAAAGCAGAGCTAACAGCATCTAAAACCAAGTTGCTCTGGGTGGCGTCAGCAACAGCCCTGATTTTTGTGGGACGCCAGGTGCCAAGGCAGGACCCGACGGCTTTGCGAACACACCAGCCTGCGCTCCGCGGGCAGGCACGGTGCTGATCTCGCTCCCCAGCCTGCTGGCCTGCGGGGCTCTGGGGTGGCCCCGAGCACCCATCCTGCCCGCAGGGAAGGGCCCCCCCCGGCTCGGGCGGCGACCCTTGGGGTCGGCTCAGCCCCCCTAGGGCTCCTCTGCCAGGGGAGGGAAATTTGCGGTTTTGCTTCCTTGCGCGCGCAGTGCAAGCTCCGCTGGGAGAGGAAGCAGGGCTATACCATGCCTCCATTGAGAGGAAGGGGGCGATCCAACCTTGTCCGGGGGTTGGTGCTGCTGCCAGCCCGAAGACGGGGAGAAGTGCCCAGACAGAGGATGCCCGCGTTAACTCCACCGAGCCGGGAGCTGTTTTGCGAGAGAGGGGGAAAAGGCAGCAGCCCGCTGCCGTCTGGAACCGCTCCGAGCAAGCACTGTTTGTCCGCCAGGGACCGCCCCCGGCCCCGCTGCGCCCGGACACCTCCAGGCAGGTGCTGCGGGCTCGGCGGGGCTGCTCGGGCCAGGGGCGAGCCGGCGGAGGCGGTCCTGGTCCCGTCCCGGGAACGGAGTGGGGGGGAGGAGGGAGAGGTAGCGGGAGACGGGCGGAGAGGGGCGAGAGAGGGAGGGGGCAGCTGATGCAGGGAGGGAAGGCGGGAGAGGAGATGGG
>VXAL01010015.1:55253-92044 GCA_013399475.1 Chauna torquata
CAGCCTCCGCCCGGGGCCGGCCCTCCCCGTGCCCCGCCTCGGATGCTGCCCGGCTCCCCGCGGGCTCCGGGGCCCCCCTCGGCCGGGACGGCGGCAGGGCGGCTGCTCCGGGGAGACGCGGGCTGGCAAACCGGGAGGGCTGCGCCCGCTGCGGGACGCGCTCGAGCCGTCACAAAGCCCCCAGGAAATCTGCTGTGGCTTCCTTTTGGAAATCTGGATGTTTTGGGGGTACTGTTTTTTTGCCTTGGGCAGAAAATTCTGCACGCCCAAACCTTTCCTCCTCCCTTCTGTTGATTTCCCAGAAATTTTCCCTGATGGAAACCGGGGAGGCGAGAGGCAGGCTGAGAAGGGAACGGCTGCTAAAGACAAGACATTGACAGTTAAGCCTTGAAAGAAGTGACTGAAAAATTGGGGCAAACTTTAAATTCTCCACCAGCTCTTTCTGGTTTTCAGGGATGAGGCCTGTTTGCAAAAGCCATAACAATCCAGGAAAGAATTACTACTAACTCCAGAGTTAATTAGAAAAATCTAATGCTGCATAGAGGTAGAGATGCAGTCCTTTGGTGTCAGCCCTAAAATTTTCCACCACATTTCCTTGTTCCAGAGGGTGAACGTCGCCAGGCACCTCTTGCACGGGTATCTCCTGAAGCCCAGAGGTCTCACTGCTAGATACCTCACCCTGCTGCTGTCGTATGTTGGGAAACTCTGAATCACTGTTTGCCAAAGCATAGGAACACAGTATTGGAAAGGATCTTGTAGGTCAAACCCAGCCCTCTGCTGTTTTATCAGCCTGTCGTACCACTCCTCTCGAGCTTACAGCAGAAGGTTCTTGCTCCCCTCGGAGCGGGGAGCGGGACACTCTCCTACCCAAAAAGTGGTGACATTTCCATGCTATTTCCTGGTCCTGTCTGGACTGGACTCAGTTCCTTCCTGGAGACAAACTCACTTGAAGGTTCTGCAAGCCAGCCAAAAATTGCTTTAACCATGATGCTCCAACCCCTCTTTCTTCATCTCTCCATTATTAAAAAAAGAGCGGCTCTAACCTGGTCTGATTTTGGTGGACGTGCAGCGTAAGGAATGTCAGATTATTCAGTTGTAAACTCTGAAATTTTATTAGCAGTTTTCTTGTTCAGGAGCATGGGGCTGAATGGGACCACCTTCACTACTGCAAGCAGTACCCATTGTTACAGATCACAAGGTCATGTTACTCCTTTTATCAATTCGTCAAATTATATTTTAAAACAAAACATTTTAGCTAGCTCTCCTGCCATTCCTCTCAGGAAGCTGAGAACCTCTTACTCTTGCCACTCCTTCTAGTTTCCAAACCAAATTCACGGCCATTTATTCTTGGGATTACATTGTCCTTCCGCTTAAAAATAGTTCTTTTCCTCCTCTGGTGTTTACCTCCAGGTTGTATTTATAGAGAGTGTTCATATCCCTTCTCAGCCTTTGTTTTGTACATTCACACAATGCAAGGAATGTCTCTCCCATCAGCGCAAAGCAGAACTTCCTACTGAATCTGAAGGAGAGGGGTGTTTATTAACTGGCACAGCTCAGGGACCAGCATCAGTGATCTTTGTATTACAGTACCACGTAGCACCAGTAAGCAGAGTCATGTGTGCTGGCATATAAGGCACCTTTGATCCCACAGAAGTTAAAATAAAGATGGACAGAAGACAGGAAGGGAGACACGGATTATCCTCAGAGATGCAGCACTGATACGAAAACAAAGATGAAGCAATTCAGCAAGGTCACAGGAAATCTGTGGTAAGAGACAAGAGACAGACCCCCATCTCCCAGCCTCATGCACAGGACCTGCCAGGCTCTCGGTACCAATTTGTTTCCCAGGTGCTGAAATGATGCTGCCCAAAGGAAGAAGGTACAGATGTTAGACTTCAGATTGTTCAGAGGAATAAGCAGACTAGACATTCTTTCAGCTGGTACTGAAATTGATATAGGAAAAGCTGCTATATGTACCTGTAAAAAAATTTTAACCATCATCTTCTTTGGCTCCCAGGAAGCAATATATGAAACAACAGGTGAGCATAAGCTGCCTGCTGCAGTGTGAGCTTCCTACTCTGAAATCAAAGCCAAACTGGAAACATCACAAACATTTACAGTTACATTAAAAAGAAATATGTGCTAGTAGCTTAGAACCAAGATTACATAATTGTCATCACACACACGGGGTTTTTCACAGACAGCACCCGCAGCCCTACCAAGACTTGTATGTGCGGTCTGCTTAGAGACAGTGAAAATGCTGGAGAATTCATGAATTTGCAGGATCAAGATATTTGGTGTTGAAATTCATCCTTTTCTGATTATATTGGCTTTATATTTTTCCCTTTCCCCAGCAGTGCTTCTCTGTGGGATGTCACGCTACTACATTATATTTACAGATGGCTGCAATAAAGTTATATAGTAAGAGAAATTTGTAAACTATTGATCTAACTTCCCAGAGTCATAATGCATTGATCAAATGATAGAGGATGGATTCCAATAGCTCTACACAGTACAGTATTTTATTTCTTCAGGATGGGATGTGCTCTAATTGCCCATCTGTTAATATTTCAATTAACATTTGTAAGGAGACAAAATTCCCATGGAATAGTTACTACTGACTATGGGTCTGTCTCCACACTAGTGAAACCTTCTTGCTGTGTACAGAGGACTTTTGATCATGCACTTGAAGGATATACATTGATAAGAGAGCACAGGTGTTTTACAAAAGTACCAGAATTATGGAGAAGCTGACATCCCATTTTCATAAATGACTGAGGCATTTAGGAGCCCTTGATGTGCTGGCTTTGAAAAGGACCTAAGACCTGAAGTGCCTGGAAGTCTCAGCTCTCAAAAGACACTTAAGTATCTAGTTTCTGTTCAAGTCTAAAGTGGGAGCTGGTGTCTAAATCTGGACTGAGGTCCCGTTTGAAAGGAAGACTTGCACTCCTGCATCATTAGAAAATCCAAGTCTAAACACCTTTTCCATTTCAAGTGACTCCTCTGCAACTGTTTTAATTTCTTATGTACCTGTTGTCATTTTAAACCTTTTATTTTTCCCTGACTCTGTGAAATAAGTGATGAATTCACATGCTATAAAACAAAGAGAAACGTTTTTGCAACGAATAGTGCAAAATTCATGACATCTCAGTTATTTACAGTAAATCCTGGGGTCTTACCAGTGACAGCACTGGTGTTTTATGAGTTGAACCCCTCAAAGGGATTATACTTTCCTTGTAAATCATGCTACCTCATCTATTTCATCTCCAACGTATTGAGGCAGGTTACGTAGCTTATGCTGGGTACTTAATTCAGAATGACATTAAAATGGCTTATCTACATAGGCAGCTTAATCACACCCTCACTGGCTGACTCGGACAGCTGGCAGAATCGTAATTACAGCTTGGAACATGCACCTTATACCAGAAATGCAATAAATGAGTTTTAGGAGTCACTGTGCTTGGCTTGCTTTACATTTCTGGCAGAATTGCTATAGTGGTTGGTGTCCATGTTCTGCCCAGGTCCAAAGCCAGCTCTTGATCTGCAAAGAAGAGCTGTGTTTCACTCACAGTGAAACTCCATGTGTTATTTTGATAGAAAGCTCTGTCTATCATTCACTCTCAGAACAATTTCTTCTCTAAGGAGTAGGGACCATGGTGAAAACATTACACCATGTGTTAGCCAAACTGAAATAGACACAGGTAGAGAATTTCTTCTCTGCCCTGCTTTTTAAGAACTTGGTGTTGTTTTGGTAGCTGATGTATGGAAACTTCTGCCTGTGACTGCACAGAGCAGTCACACTGTTTCCGTTAGCACCTGGATTTGTGCAGCACTTGGCGCATCTGGCTTTTGTTCATAGTATGAGCTCTTAGACAGCACTGTCATTCTCTGATGTGAGAGAGTGTGAATATGATGGCTGCTGGTATAGGTGAGGTTCTTTGTAGCTTTCTGTTGTTATCTGGTTCATAAAATAGAAATGCTACTGTGAAATAACTTGTATCCTTTATGGTCCAAACCGTTTTTATGTCTATAATAGAGTTGGGCAAATGAAATATAAATGAATTCCTGTACTTACTGCTACTCTTAAGGTTGCATATTCTTATTTCCTCAATCGTGGGACTTCGCTTGCTTTGAGTGGGGAATTTGGAAGAAGTTACAGATTTGATTAAGGCAACTGTATAGATGCAAAGACATACATTGATGCCTCTATAGTGTTTTAGTAGTGCACTGATTTTAGAGAGAAGCATTTATATAACAGGAGTATGGTCTGGGTTAATTAGACTGAGGACTGGCTAACTGGCAATAGCGAATCTCTGTAGTAATCTCTGTATCATTATCAAATGGTAGGTAGTATGTATAATGCTGGGACCAGGAATAGGTTGATACTGTTCAATATTTTCGTGGTAGGAGAGCAAATGGAAAAGTATCATATGACAAAGTTCACTTTATGATGCAAAGATTGGTGAAAGGGTAATTAATGATGTAGGCAGAGCAGTTACATAAACAGATCAAGACTATTAAGTTGGATCCATTCAAACAAATTACACTTAATGTATATTATAAAGCTATCAGTTTAGAGACAATGAACAGGGAAAACATAGCCTTGGGAACAATTGAGAAGTCGTAATGGACAGGCCAGTCAACCTGATACATTAATAAGCTAATAGAGAATAGTGAAAACTGGGTCTGAGAAAGTACTGAACTCTGTAGATAGTATCATCAGTACCCACTCTGGAATTCCTCCTATAGGTCTGCACTATATATTTTATAGGGGCTACTGGAAAATTGTAAAAATTCAGAAAAAAATCTAAAAGAAAAGACTTCAGGAAACGAGAAATTGTCCAACTGCAAAGATTTAATGAGTTCATCTGTTCAACGTACCAAAAAGAAGACTGTATGGAGACATGGCTGTAGGGAAGTATATGTCTTCCCCAGAAAAATAATAATAAAAGGGTCTTTGACCCAGCAGAAGAAACAATAACAAATGCTGGAGATAGACGCCAGACAGCACTAACTGGAAATAAGGGCTTTGTTTTAAAAACCTGCAATTCATTACAGGAATAAGATAAGCAGGATACTAAGGTCTAAACCCACCTCTTACTCTCTTCAGACCAAAGCTTTCTGGAGACAATTTTTCCTTTATTCTGATACAACTGGGTGAAATTACACAGTTCCTGGCTAGAGCTGAATGATACTTTCTGATGCCATTTCCTGGATATTCTCCCTTTACATTCTGTTCCTCAGGCACTTTCCATCTGGATTTGAAGCCCTTCTTCCCAAGCAGGAGCATTGTGAGTCAGGACTTGCGTGCATTGGTTCCCACTGGAATTCTAGGTTTGGTGTGGTCTCATCCCACTATTACAATGTGGTCCCTCTATCTGCATGGTCACTTCCATCTGAAAGCATTTCTGCCCTCTTTACTCAACGTGTATCCCGTTTTAACATGTGTCTGAACTGAATGAATGACAAATGATTGAAGAAACCACAGGCTACACAAGTTTGTTGGTCAGAAAAAGCTACTTTCAGCATCATAAGAGATGCTTGAACTCAGCTGTGGCACCATTCAAAGGCAGAACTAGTGTCTACGCTGCGGAGCTAACTCATTTCTTGGGCCACTGTCAAAGACCATGGGCCTGGGGCAAGTCTACAGAAGTCCCTGCAAATGTGAAACCTCAGTGTTTAATTAAGTCTTCACCCCAAACCAGCTGCTCGATGGGGTAGGGATGTTGGTAGATATGGTTCCTTATAAGCCTTAGTTAAATTCTAGGCTAATTCCTAAATCTGGAGGACATCTGAAAGTGGGTAGTTGCAGTGTTTCAGGCCGTACCCACCTCAAAATGTGTATTGTTTTAAAGAAATGTGTGAACAGTGAAGTCTGTGTGGGTTGACTGCTGTTCCAGGAGTGCTGCTAGGCTACTGTTCACCGCTTAGAAACTTTGATGTGAAGAGGGACAGGGGTGGAGAGCAGAGTAGTTTTACGTGGGCCACAGTAGGAACAAAACCATGCTGAAATGCAGCTTTGCCTGAAGGAAGGTGGGTAAGGAGAGGAAGCTGTCCTTGTCAGTACAAGGAAGCATCGAACAATAAGGGGAGGAGCAGGCTAAAGAAATTCCTATTCCCCAAGAGTTTCCTTCTAAGCACAAGGTGGGTGTGTCTCCCTCCAACATAAAATACATCCTAAAATAAACATGCACAATTATTTGTGAACATACACATTCCTGATGGTGCAATGCTGTTTTTTTGTCCATGTAGAAGTTAGAGCCAGATCCTTTTAAATGCCTCATACACCAAAGGAAGCAGAAATTGAAGCAGAGTTAAATTGTCGTGGTAAAAGGCAAACAGTGGTCCATTGTGCTCGACAGATTTGCTTTCTTTTCAGTAATTGTTTGGGTTATTTTTTAAATAAACACTTGTATACACACATACCCCCCAAAAGGGGAAAATTGCTTAAGGAGCCTCATGAAAGGCAAGATCAACACATTGAGCAGTTAGAAAAAAAGTATGGAAGAAATCAGAAGTGGCCAATAGTTGGCTCAGTGGGAGAGTAGGACACCACAATGCCCATTGTTACCATACTTTGAACAGGGTCCACTACCATGAGTTCTCTTCCCCTAGCAATGTTACTGAAGGTAGCAGGGGGAAACATTCAAGATTACTTGATTCTTTTTGCTGCAGAAAATTTACCACTGGAGGGAAAGTGGGTAACTGTATTTAAGCTATAACTTTCTTTTTTTTTCTTTTTTTTTTTTTTTAAGTAGATGCCTGCATCATTATTTTGCATAGAGAAAATGAGTTAATTAAATTATTTTATGTCAAGTTTGTTTAAAAGCCAAAGCTTGGAAGATCCAGGCATTCTCCACACTCCAGTCTTTTCCTCACTGCTCAGTGTTTCAGTACAGACACACTCTCTGACAAGAACGAGGATGAGAATGCACAGACAACTCCAGCCTTGTCACATTCTGTGATTTCAATAATTAAGACAGATGCCCTGCAGCTCAAAGCAGCAGTGGATACTGTTGAACCAACAGTACACACTACAGTAGTGGAGACTGGTGAATGTGCAGTTCTCTCTCCCTCCTTCTCCGCAAGTTGCTTTAAACCTCCCATTTCCTCTTCTTCACATGAACCATTTTATTCAAAGCCAGTAACGCCACATACCTCCTACAGCGTGCTTTTTCTGCAGGTCAACTCAAATAGTCATGTTTCCGGAACGCAGTTGTGACTCCCAACTTTGAGCAGCAGAGACACAAAATAAAGCAAGGAGCTTCATTTGTGAAGCTAAAAATGGCAAGATTTCAGGATCATGGGTCATCTGTTTCATTGCTTTATCCTATATCATAATCTCCAGGTTGGCTACTGCTGGAGAAGCAAAGGAGGACCACCAGGACATCCGCTGCCTGCTGAGTGTCTGTGGAGCACAAGGGCTCTTTAGGGATAGCCTGCATCCCTGAAGGGATCTTGTGCTAAAAAAGATGTTTTCTGAAAGTTCCTACAGAGCTACTGGTATAATCACTACCTGGAATTAGGAAAATTGTCCGGACTACTCTCAGAAGTTAATTTATATTTTAAGGCTACTCCTTTCCAGGTTCAAACTATGGCGACATTCATTTCTAGAATCCGAAGTGACTCATGAGCACACAGATCACAGATATTCACATCCAAGCTGAATAGGGTGTTGAAGGTGAAGATGCAAAATAACAAATGCACAGCTAGCTCCCTTGTCTTCAATGCAACCTGCTTGTTCAGTGTCAAAGGTTCTTAATAGATACCAGACACTGGAAAATACAAATGCGTCAGCAAATTTCAGCAAGGACCTCTCACACTGCCATTCTACCTTCTTCCTACATATCAGATCCCTTAGCCATCATACTTCAAAAACTTCCTGTAACTCCCTTGTAACATCTCCAAAGCCAGGGTGTATTTAATGAGTGCACTTTACACTGTAACATTATTTTCTCTCTTGCTGTGAATAGACTTTTTTTTTTTTTTAATAGTCAACAACTGCATAGGAAAATCAAATTTATCAGTTGTTTAGCATTCAGTACCTGTACTTTCCTTCACGGAAATTTAACTGGCCAGTATCTTTTAGCCTTACTCCTGTTAAGCACATCATGACCTTCCTCCACCCATACACTGGTGTTTTCCACCCTTCTCTTACTTCATTCCTGGAGATCTTTTCCACAGCCAAGAGTGAATGAAGAGATGCCTGATGTTTGCAGTTCAATCACCACTACTAGTTTTACTTATCCTGTAGACCAGAACCACACACTTAAAAATGGCAACAGATTGTGCTTTACCTAGTAAGTAAATGCTTGTATATAAGACTAGCATGCTCCTGAAATAGCCAAAATAAATAACAGTTTATATTCTTTTCTGTATATAATCTTCTAGATAGCGTTAGTTACCCCTTCATGATTTATACAGTTGTATGTATACTAGTGGTCATACTATTAGTTCTGTGTTTCTGCATGGCACGCATGAAGCTAGATCTGATAAATCCCCGTATACAGAATAATTCTGACAGTGTATGTGATAAGGCACCTGATAAGAACAGACTTCTCATTCCTTCTGGGCTGATCTGAGATCACTCGCTCAGTTTTTAACTTAGGTGAAATCTCTTTGGTGTCATAATTCTAGAAAGACTGTTTCCTGTGTAAATCAGAATGCCAAATTGTCAACATTATTTTGAGTATTGGAAGAAATTTCAGCATGGTTAGGAAAATCAGAAAAAAAACAGTTTCTTATATCTCCCAAAATCTAACCAAACACGTATGCCAGTATTAGTGCAATACAAATTACTCTAGTTGGACTAAGATAACAATAAGAAAAGTACCATGACACCAAATATCAGAGCAATCAGAGAATCATTTTTAAGCAGTCTGCATTCAGTATTATATTATTCTTACAGTGCACAGCTGAATTTTGTCTTCACTTCCAGATGTCAAAAGCCTTCATTCCAGAATTCTCAAAATATAACAGTACAGTAACCACACTTCCAGAAACTTCCAGAAACTACCATGATTTAGGATAGGATTTCCCATAGGTACCATATCCCAAATGGTGTCTCCTGAGATGCTGTTCCCTTATTCCCTGTGTACAGGGCATGAAGATTTTGCACAAAGAATTGTTCCTGTCTCTCTCATGGTGAAATATCTTGTCCTGTGCTTTTCCTTACAATGGAGACCTTCCCTTTTTCCACCAAAATGTGTTAATTAAAATTATAAAAAGAATTTGAGATTTCTGTCTGATGAACCATGTAATTACCTATTGATGGCTAGGAAACATTAGTGAGTAAAACCCTTCTCTTTACTTATCACCATCTGTAACCATTTGGTATTTTGGCTTCTGCACGCCACATATTTCATCTCATCTAAAATCTCGTAAGTGAGAATCCCTATTGTTGCCTATTTAGGCAGCTTTTCAGCATTTCATTTAGTTATTTAAAGAATATTAATTTCAGGATCAAGACAGCTGGAAATAGCTGTAGCATGTAAACTATATTGTGAGTAAAATGTCCATATATGACTTTTAAGTTGTCTTAAAAACAGTGAAGAAAAGCTAACTTATTGTCAATCTGCTTAAATTCCCTTACATATGTGTCAGCACTTCCACTAGAAAAAGTTTAGAGACCCCGACTGGCCTTATTTTGCGAGATAATTCACTTTTAAAAACTATATAGAATCAAAGAATCATTTAGGTTGGAAAAGACCCTTAAGATCATCAAGTCCAACCATCCACCTAACACTGTAAGTCCACCGTTAAACCATGTCCCCAAGTGCCACGTCCACACGTCTCTTAAGTACCTCTGGGGATGGCGAGTCCACCACCTCCCTGGGCAGCCCGTTCCAAAGCCTGACCACCCTTTTGGTGAAGAAATTCTTCTTGATATCTAATCTAAAGCTCCCCTGGTGCAACTTGAGCCCATTGCCTCATCCCCATCCTCTTGAAGTTCAGAGAAGATTGTACCTGCAAGGGGTCCTGGCATTTACAGGGGGATTGAGGATCTTTTGACTGAAGAAGCTATGCAGTGGAAAAACAAACTTAAGTTTAAAGTAGTAACTCTTCATTTTCTGGGTTGAAGTATTTTCATTCAGTGCATTACAGCTCAGCTGCATAATCAGTGTGAAGTATTAGCTAAGCTTTTAGGAAACCATCTTATCCCTCATGATTATGTTGTTTTACAAATAAAATTAACTCTGTATTTTGTTATCATGGTAATGGCAGATGGGAAAACTATGTTTTCCAATGAAGCGTTCACGTCAGTTTGGCTGCGCTGAATTAACCGTGATCTGTTGGTAGAACTAATTTTGTTCAATGCTGAGTAAATTCTGCAAAGTATATATTGAAATTAAAGTCATTCCTACAGAGTCTTTGTACTGTCTTACAAGAACAGCTACAATGGCTGAAAGGCATTTCTTTCATTGCAGTGAAACTGCATCATCATTGCATCAGAGTGCTAATACTTATCTTAGCAAACAGATTTCCAGGGCAGAAATGGAACGTCTCTAATATTATTAGTACTTCAAATGCGGGAGGGGCTACCCATCCTGTGATATACCCTTGGCTCTGCAGCTGTACACCTTTCCCTCCCCAACTGTGCTGGGGCTGCCTCTGGTTCGGTTCAGTTGTGACTTTAAGCTGTGTTCCCTAGAATAGCTACAGTGCCATATGGAAGCTGGACTCCTGCATCAGAATTCACTGGTATAAGATGAAGTCTAGTGTAGAATATATAACTCTGGTAGCTTTAGTAAGAAACCAGGATGACTAACATGACTTTTCTCTTTTTTCTCCAGAAATCACAAAGCCACCACTAGCACCGAAACCAAAAATTATTGGTCATCTTTCTCCAGTAGCCATCTCCAAATTTTCTCCCTCACTGGCAAGGGCTGACATTCTTCATAACCCGAACTCTATGTCTAGGGGTCCCAAACCACCTATTGCTCCCAAGCCAAAACTCTCTGCTGACACTGAGGGCAAATCCAGTGTTTATACCAACAATAACTTAAATAAATGCTCAAATGGTAAATTGATCTGTCTTGATGGAGAGCTGTATAAAGGAAATCAATGCTGTGCTGAGTGCCCAGAGTCTGAGGCAGATAATGAATACATCGTAGTTCCTGAAGCTCAGCTGACCAGCAAAGACTGCAATGACTTGGAACATGAGCATGATCACAGCCTAGATTCCTCTGCGGAGAATGAAGTCTTGGAAACTCCAGAAGAGGCAGAGAAGGAAGAGGATAACATCATTGTTAATGATGAGGACACTGGCAGTCAAGAAGTTGAGCACCATAACTCTTCAGATATTGCTGAACCAATAGAACCAGACTCTGAAGCATCAACCAGAGACTGTGGCCAGTCTGAAGTGCTTTGTGAGGAGTCCTCAGATGCCCCTGATGGGAATAATGATGCTCCCAAGAATGTAGATGAAGATGAGGATGTTGTAGGTGATTGCAGTGAAACCAAAAGCAAGGAGGAAACTTCTAACAATCTGGAACTGGTTAAGGACAATAATGATAGTGAAATTGACAGTGGTAACATTTTGAATAGAGATAAGGACCTAATGGGTGATGTCTGTGAAGATACCATTCTAACGCCACTACCTGCAGATGAATCAATCCCGGGTTGTGAGAAGGCAGGGGAAGAGGAAGAACTGCCTGAGATTTTAGAAAAGGGAGATGGATGTCTAGCACATGATGGTGATCCCAGTGTGTATGCAGAGCTTGATTTGAACATGGAAGAGGAATTAGAAAATGATGACTGTGAAAGTCCTGACATGCTGCCCAATGAGGCCGGTGAGGAAACAGCTCCTGGCTTAGAACTGCCTGGAGATGAACCCAGAGCTGAAAATGGTTTTGGAGATTCCACCTATCAAGCAGCAGCTGAAGAGGAGGAAGCAGACACAGACAAGCACAATAACACAAACACAGGAAATGCCAGTGATGGCTGCCAGATCACTGAGAGGAGAGATGAGGAGACATCAGAGGTAGCCTGTGAAGCAAACAAAGACCCTGGGAAAGTGGAGGAAGAAACTGTGAATGCAGAGAATATGGATGATGGCTGTCAAATTGCTCCTTTTGAGAATGACTATGGTGAGGAAGTACCCACAGAACATTCAGATGAGAATCTGCAAACAGAAGGGACCTTTCTGGATGAAAATGGTCAGATCTCTGATACGCTACCTAGTGGTCCAGGGATGGAGCCAGAGCTGGAAGATGTGCCTGTTGAAGAGCGTAGTGAAAGTGTTGTGGAAACCTCTAAGTCAGATGAGCTGCAACTTGAAGACAACGAGGTGGAAGCAAAAAGCCTCAGCAAAAGTGTCCCAAGTCCAACTCAACAAGTCCCATGTGAGGAAGAGTTAGAAGTTTGTAAGCATGGTAAAATGAATGGGACCAAAAATGTCTCGCATGAATATCTAGCATTCCCTGAAGTAGTAATTGTGCCTGAAGAATCAGAGGAGAGAGAAACTAGCAGTGATTCCCTAGATGACCCTTATGTGCTTCCTGCAGAAGATGAAATCACTCGTGATGGGCAGACTGATTCAGGAGCTGATCACAGTAAGAGGGATGAATTAGGCATGGATGGTGAAAACAGCTTGCTTGCCATTGATCGTAAAAGCACTGTCACTAGAACACGGTCGCTTTCTGGGAAAATGCCAGGCTATGTGCCAGAAACAGTTCCAGAAGAAACTGGACCTGAAACTGATTTACTGTCTTCCCACAACGGCTCTGGGACTGAAGATTTAAGCAATAATTTATTTTCAGTGGACGGAAAAGCAATGGAAGCCAACAGGGCATTACCAACCAAGTCAAGACGTTTTATTTTATATCCTCGGTCTTATTCTGTTGAAGGGAGAGAGATACCTGTCTCCATTTACAAAGAAAGTGATGGCTGTGTACTGGATGATGGTAGAATAAAAAGGACAGAAGACAACTTGTCTTTGCCTTGTGTCAATGGTTCCTCAGGTAGTTTTTCCCAGGGAAATCTTTCATCAGGTGTTGTATCTACTCCGTCCTCAGTTGTTGATATACCACCTCCTTTTGAACTTGCCTACATCACCAAAAAGCCAATCACTAAGAGTTCCCCTTCACTTTTGATAGAGAATGAGTCACCTGATAAGTACTCCAAGAAAAAGAAATCTTCCTTTAAGAGGTTCCTCACTCTAAAATTCAAGAAGAAAACTGAAAATAAAGTCCACGTAGATGTTAATGTATCCTCTTCGAGGTCCTCATCAGAGTCCAGCTATCATGGGCCTCCAAGGCTGCTGGAGCTGGACAGGAGGAGCCTAAGTAGCTCACCTCAACTAAAATCACATGTGGGGAAGCTCCGTGCATCTGAGTCTCCCTCAGTTGTTCTTTTCTATAAGGATGGTAAGAGAAAAGGAACGCCCAAGTCCTTCAGCAGAAGTGTGTCAAGGGTGGAGTCCTTCGAGGACCGGTCCAGACCTCCTTTCATGCCACTCCCATTAACGAAACCTAGATCCATTTCTTTTCCCAATGCTGACACTTCTGACTATGAGAACATTCCGGCTATGAGCTCTGACTATGAAAATATACAAATTCCTCCTCGAAGATCCACCAGAGCAGGAACTTTTACTGAGTTTTTTGAAGATCCCAGCAGGGCATTATCTGCTGCTAATGAGAATGATGGCTATGTGGATATGAGCAGCTTCACTGGCTTTGAGAACAAGCAGCAAGCCACAGACCAGGAAACAGAAAGGTACTGTAATAAATTATTATGTAAGACCTGCTAGCCTTGGCCAAAAAAGGCAAGGCCTCCCCTGCTAGGTACCATAGGCAGATCCTCCATGTTGCTTGGCTTATGCCCCTCTCAGGAAATGCTTACAAGCAAGATTGGAAGAATATAAAATAAGCTTTTATCAGTGGAAAAAATAGACACCAAAGTAACTCTACCTTGTAAATGCATGCCAGCAAGTACAATGGATCTGGATCCTATGGTTTGCAAATACAAGCCAAAAAACATTTAAAAATATCTGGTTTATCCAATGGATCTAATTTTTGTGGCTTTCTTTGGGGGGGGGTGTGTGGAGTATGCTTTGTTCTTTAGTAAGAAATGTTTCTGACTTGTTGACTGAAAGGAAAAAGAGCCTATTGGCCTGAAGGGATCTTGCTTCATTTTATTCCTGTCAATTTTTCAAAGCAACAAACAATATATACATGCATTTATTTATATATATATAATTCAACTTTCAAAGTACAGCAGTTAAGTATAGACCAGAAGATCCCAAACCATGAACTAATCAGAGGAGACAATTAATTTTTAAAAGTTGCTTTAAAGCCTATCATTATGCACCTTTGACAGAGCTGCTGATTTCTGAATGAATTAAATAGATGTCTGAAATCATATGCACTGCTAAGATTAATACCAATGTTTCACCCCCATTCCATTAGGTTATTTGCAAATACAAAAATGTTCCAAAACTATTCTTTTTCATAGTTACATAGGAGCAATGCACTCAAGACCTTTGAATTAATATTCCATCATTACATTCCTATTGTCAGGTTATAGCATACAACCAGTGGAGAGCAGAGGTGTAAATAAGAAGGGTGTTTTCCATTAAGTTCCTGGTAACAGGTGGAAAACAAGGTGCAAAGTAAATGAATGAAAAGCAATGTCTTTTATGTAGTCACATTTTTTAGGGCTGTGTGAAAAAGATAAAAATCTTCCAAGATATTTCAGACTTAGGGAGTGAAAGAACTGTGTTTAACACCTCTGAATGATTCTTGCAAACTGTTTCTAAGACAAGAGTGATGTACAGTGCTTTGTCTTTTTGAGAGAGGCAAGAACGTGGCGGGGGGTGTGCAGCATGGGGAAGGACGTTCCATCAGTGCTTAAGCTGTGGATCCAAACATGCCTGCAGCTGAGGTGTTTAGGATTGCAGACCTGTGGCTTAGCTCTTTGGAGATGTGGGCTGCCTGCTGTGTTGGGAGCCCCGGTGGTGCTGACACCGGGACATGGTGGAGTACAGTGCAGCTTCACAACGCGCAGCCACATCCCCACGGCAGGGCTCAGCAGAAGTTGCCTTGGCAGGGCCTGAAGGCCCATTAGTCACATTCCTTTCAGCGGTTTGCATTGCGCCCAGCACACTGACGTTGGCTCTTGGAAAAGCTGGCCAGTTCTTTGTGTCCATGAAACGCCGCCCATTTTGGGTAGTTCTCGAAGAACCAAGTTAAAAATATTAAAACTACGTAAATTGCTGTGACTTGGGCCCATTTATGAACTTCCTGTGGAAGCCTGTTGTTTCAAGGGGAGAGCCAATCCAAACTGGTTCAGGAAGTCTCAAGGTCAAGGCGTGAACATAGTTTTTCAAGCTGCTGCTTGTTGTGCATGCAGTTTTTGCTGTCAGGGAAGAAACGAAGGCTAGGTTCTCCTGGACAACCCCTTTATCAAGATAACCAGGGTGGAGGGGAAGAGCAGCAGGCAGACAGCAATGTACACATATTGCTGCTGAGATAGCTATTATTTGCTCTATTTGTCAGGATGTTTTGGACAAAGACATGCCTGAAAAGCTTTGCTGAAAAGTACACGGATAACACACGTCCAGTGGCATAACACGGGAGACACAGTGTACGGTCTTGTCTAAGAGCAAAGCAGATTGTACAAGTGCATGTACATGAACCCATTTACACACTCATACATGATGTATGAACATGCATGTCTTATTTCTTGTTAAAGCAGTTCTCCCTAAAATATATTTCGATGGATTTAGGCTTTCTAGTATGAATACCTATCAAATGCAGCTCTACCAGAGCCACACAGGGATAACATTGACTTTGAACTCCAGCCTTCTCTTATCCTGAGGCTTATTTCAACCATCTGATCACACAAGTGTGTTGGACTAAACCCTTCTAATACATGAGACTTGAGCACATGAACTTCTCTTTGGTGCATTCACTTGCAAAATGCTTGTGTTTAGCATCTGCTGGTACCTTATGGAATCACCACATTTTTGATGAATGGCCCAGTACAAATCTTTTATTACATTTTAGAGAACAGAATGTGAGAGTGCTATAAAAAATCATAAGAATCCAAGAACCTCCACTAGTGTGTGAGACAGGGGAAAAGTGGGGCGGGGAGGCTCACAGAAAATGACAGATGAGAAGATTCACTGTTTAGTTTTTTTGCTTAAAAGGAAAGACCATTTGGAGTAGATTTAAGCCAACAATTTTTAATTAGAACCAATCAATTTTATAGAAAAAGTCCAATAATGACACTGTGCTAGAAATACATCTTAACTTACAATTACCATTGCCAGGATAGAACTGAGAATTTTGTCCTCTGAAGAGCAGTTATTGTGTATCCCCAAAATTTAGTAATCTGGTGTAAATAATTAAACTCGTTCAGGTGTATGACATTATAGAACATAATTAGCCTTCTGTACAGTGTAGAAATAATGGGACATCATTGGAATTGGACAAAATGCCTCTGATCTTTCCCCAGTCCACATAGCCTGAATCAGACTGTTTTCATTTGCTTTTGAAGTCACTTTCTAGCCCTTTTTCTCTGAAGAGTAGCACGACAAAGTGCAAAACAACACAAACCAATTGTTTAGGCTGAAATGAAATGTCAGCTGAGCCCCACTTCTGGGACAGTACACTATAACCTACAGCATTCCCTTGACCCTCACTCAGCAGCCCTAAATCAAAGCAATTCCACAGAGTTGCTATGGCTAGACTTTCATCAGATGAAAGTTAGTTAGAATTCAAGTATTCTGAATATTCTGAAAGCTATTCAAGAATAGCCTCACTAACTCTAGACATTCAGAGCATCAGCCATGCATATGACTGTGATAAAAATCAAGGGGTTGGGAAAGAGATACCTCAAACACTCATTTCATAGTCTACCACAGTGCCATTCCCATTGATTTCAGGAGAGAGTCTTTTATCAAGGTTTAGATAAGGTTGGGAACAGAGTCTATAATTTGAATTTACCAAATTTGCTAAGCCTCAATCTTTCTGCTAAGATGCTCAAAATCCAGAGAGGAAAGAAGAAAGAAGAGAGGAATAAAAGAAGGATACCTGCAATTCCACAGCTAATCCCACTGTGATGCTGAGTATTCATGGAAAATGAACTAAAAGCCCACGTTGCTGTTACCTGTACATTCCTATATGCTTCTGCTTAATATGGTCTTCTATAAATAGTAGCAGAACTTCAGTCTGATTATTGTGCTTGACCACCAGTAGGGATTTGCTGAGACTCTGACTCTCAAGTGAACTCTCGGGGGGCAGTGTAGAGATCCCAGTGCTCTATGCAATCACACCAAGGCTCATGGTAACTCCTAATAACTCTAGAATTGGAGACTGATGCCTGTAAGCTACTCCCAAGGCTGACTTTCCACCACTCTTCAGGAGGCACCCATCTTATGCCTCTCAGCTTTTGTACAATCAGGAAAGCTGATCATCTCCTTGATATCCTATTCCTCTGCAAATGTACTGTATTCCCAAAGGAATGTACCTCCTTGAGAAGAAGATGGAGAAAAATAGTCTTTAGTAGAAAGCCAGGAAAACAACGTAGCTTATGTGTGTCAAGTAAGTGTGACCTTTCCTTTAATTTGGCCAGTTTGAAGCAGGAACACACGCAGGTGCTTAGGGACTGATACAACAGTGGTAGCTTCTAAAGCGCTAGCATTGGAGATGATGCTTCATGGGCCAGCAGCTACGTTAAATGCTTCATAAGCAATGCTATTTGTATGTAGCCATAGTCAGTCTGGGCTTGTGCCAGGCCTAGGCTCAAGATGACACAAGAACTGTGTCAGTGCAGACCAATTCTAAAATGTATACCAAAATCAGATTATCGTTACACAGCAGTAGAGCCATTGCCTATGGCTGATGGGCCATCGAGAATGCAAATCCCCCTCCTCTAAAAGTAGAAAAATCCAGTGAGTGAGCAGTCATTTCCCCCTCCAGTGGCTATTTAGCTGTCCCTCCTACCTCACCACTGGATTCATCAACCTACGTTCTATCAAATTATGCCACTTAAGTGATTATATGCTCTCTGCTCCCTGCAGGTCTTCAGTCACTGATTAGCTCCAAAACTGCATCCAGGGGCAATCTGCATGATCATGTATTTCCTTCCTACCCTTCTGTAACAGACACACAAAAAAAACACTAAGAAAAGCTAAGCAAATAACTATCACAGAAGATGACTTCTCTGCCTTAAAATGGTCTAAGTAACAGGCTACTCAAAATTTCATATGCTTTTAAGATTAAGATGAAATTAAAACCATTAGAGTGAATTTTTCGCAACAGAGCACATGTTTTTAACCAATAAAATCAAAATGTTTTATCTCTGGCTCTCTCTGCTCCTTCAAATGAGAAGCACATATGTTATACAAGATAAAATCACCAACTCTTAGAGAGGCATAATGTGGTATCTAAGCACAGTGTATGAAGCACAAGGTGCAAGTCTAGAGATAATTATATAATGGAAGCTTCAGTATAAAAGGTCCACACACCAAAATAGCAAAGACCAAGAAAGGGCAATCAGTGTCTTCATACTTAAAACAGCATGAGAAATATACAGGAATATTTTAGATCTTTTGTCATAATAGTGAATCGATGCCATTTATATAACCTCAGGAAATTCACAGTGCTCTAATTTACATAAAAGACCAGTTAAGTTTCCAAATAGAAAGAATGTTCTTCAAAAACCTGTTAGAGTAATACTGCTAGGTTTGTCAAAGCAGCAGCATGTCAGAGGTGCTCAGATACTCTAGTAAGAGAGAGATGGGCAAGCGGACAAAGAGATGCTTATTTGGGGACAAACACTCATGATGTTAATAAAGGTACTTGATATGATCTGAGGAATAATTACTTAAAGAATCAGCTCTTTATGAAAGGCTGATGTATAATTCATCTCCACTCTCTAACATGTTTAAAAATTAGACAAGTACTTGCTGAACAGAGGCTCAGTATGGGTGACTAGTAACGTACAGGACTCTTAGTGCTCGGAGCTGAGAGGCACATCTTCGAAGTTTGATGCATACAAGGGCAGAAGCAAATGTTCAAGATTGTACTTTTATTAAGTCCAGCCGAGTGAGCTAAATTAAGCCTTCATGCAACTGCATTGATTAAAGCAGGGGGATGCTGAGGATGCCACCTCTTAATTTCTTTAAATTAGTTGAATAAATATGATTTTCTTCATCAGTTTCTTCTCCCCACTCCATTCTCTTTTTCTTTCAATTAGTGAAGACTAAACCACTTCATTTATCTCCTAAAATAGGTCAAATAATACCCACACCACAGAGTTAATCTCCAAGCATGATAAAACTGAAGTCTGTAAGAGTGCCTGCTGTCAAATACATGTAATAGATCATAGCCTTTTTATGCTTTCCTCATTGCTGAAAAGTTCTGGAGATCAGTATTTTGGAAGGTTGTGGTGTTTGCATGTTCAGTCTGTCATTCAAGAAAATGTAGCTGTACTTGAGGTTCATAAAACAACTCTCTTTTCCCATTAGAAAAGAAACCAGAACTGCATCTGAAATTGTGGTCTGTTTTACTGCTACCTCAAATTAAACTCACTTAAACTACCTCACTTAAATTCATTCCAAGAGTATAAGAGAGCTGGAAGGCTTTCTATAAAAGATATTAGAAGAGTTTCCAAGACAGTAACTGTAGCTTCACATCAGTTTTACTTATCACTGACCTCCCAGCATACAGGCGAAGACCCTGCAAGGCTCCAAAGGCACTGCAAACATCCCTGAAGCATGGAAGTTTGGATAAGGGAGAAAGTCCTATAAAAATGGGAGAATAGCTTCTGCTGTAACAGAGGGAAGAAGGATCAGGGACTGAGTCTAGAGATAAGGGAAAGAGACTGGTGAACATGATGGAAAATAAAATCTCAGCAGCTTTCATCTATTGTCGCACTTCACAGCATAAACCTGAAAGTTTTGAAAATTGATTGCAGAGTAAGGGCTCCCAGTGCTATACCCTGATTCAGGCTGTGCACAGCCCATTGAAATTCTTGACAATAGCCACAGCCAGCTCTGACATGAGTCATGTCTTTATTTCTGTTTACCTTAGAATTGTCTGAATTGCCACAGGGAATTAGAAGGTGATAGCAGTTAAGGCAGGATTTCCAGCTGCTCAGAGACAGGGAGCAGTCTGCAGGAGATAACCCCTTGGTGCCTCAGATCTGGGCACAAGGCACACTTCACCTTGTATTGTCAGGCATTAGAGGGGTGAAGAATTATCCTTCAAAGACAGCAGGGACCGAGACGGCTCTTAAATGCTCTTTGATGGCAGGCTTTTTCAAGGAAGCACCTTTGAAAAGAGTCTCTGGACAGTATTGGTGATGTTATACTGTTAATGAAGGAGAGGTTTTAATACATGTCCAGCTTTAGGTGTCAAGCTGACAGTGGCAGCATGGCCTCTCTCCTTTTTCCTCATATCCATGGAGCTGTTTGTCCTGGTTCATGCTGGGGATGCAGGTGTGGGGGACAGTACAGGTAGCCAGGAAAGCAGCATGCTCCCCCAGCACAGCTTTGCCTTGCACCTCACCATCCTGTACACAGAGCAGATGTGTCCCAGTACAGCCCCAGAGGGCTGCCACTGCTCAGCCCCAGCATGCTGGATACAGCCCCAGCTTTGTTATGAGGAATCACAGTCCCATGTATACCCATCAGGAAATGGTCCCAAGCCTCAGTAGATGTTGGTTTTATTAGCAGCTGGATTTCATTCTGATGGCTACTTTTCTGATTGAACCCCAGTGCAGAGAAGGAAGAATATGAACACGTGGCCTTCTTCATGGCCTGAGGGACTATAGGCCTGGGTAGCCCTCTTCATCCTCTCTGTTTTTGTTATATAGACCAGAAATCTACTTCCAGTGTGGTTCCTTGAGAAGGGGAGTGAACCTGCTGTGTACGGCATATTTCCCCTGGATGATGTTTTACAGGGCACAGAAGTCATATTGGTGTGATTTAAGCATTCCCAGCACCACACAGAAAAAGCATGTACTGCAGATAGGGTGATGAGACTGGAGACGGCCAAAACGCAGCCTTGTTTGAAATGGTCAGGTCCTTTATTTTCAGTGTGTGTTTTGTGCATGCCTTTCTCCACTCCCACCCCCACACTGAGCCTTACTGAGATTTACTGAGTGAGAGATTGCACGTTACAATTCTGCAGCCTTTCCAGAATCCACTGGTCAATGATACGGGTTCTATCTCCTATAACATTAAAAATGCAATAGTACTCTGTTGGTGTTACAAACCTAATCTAGTAGTTTACGGTTTGCTGTGCCATTCAACAAAGTTATTTATTATCTATAGTGCATTTTTAATTATCCTGCAAGAATTCTGCTTTTACATACCCAAAGGGGGGTTAACGTAAAGGCTGCCTTAAGGCTGGCTGTTCAGTGACATACAACAATTAATTTTATCTTAATGGACCAATTAGAGTTAATGGATGGGAGAACATATTTAAGAGGCACTGTCTGTTTTGCCAAGATCCCTATTAAAGAGCTTATAAAAGGACCCTTTAGCTTGAGTAATTGACTGGATTAATTAGATGATACCCTTCAAAGGCCTGGAGCAAGCAGACTGAGACCTATCATGGTGAACACCTTTTGTTGCTCTGTCAGATTCATGCTACACCAGTTTTATCTTTGGCTTATCAGTATCACAGGGATGCCCTCAGACTTGTCCTTTTTCACAAAGGAAATGCAGCTAGGTACTGATGTACCGAGACAAGTGACAATTTCTTCGATCTGTGTTCAGCAGTCTCCAGCCAGCCATTTTCAACTATCTCAAATTAAATACCTCTTCAGTCTGTTGGCAGTTTGCCCTTGTATCTTGAGTACATTTAGTAAATTTGGGCCAAAACCTCAGATAATATCTATCCCATTGCATCTCCCCGTTGGGGCCTCTGGGCAGGTGGACCTACTCCAGTGTCTCTGCTCAGAGTTTCTCAGTGAGGCTTGTAGACCCTGTTATGTTTCAGGTACCAGACTATATTTGCAGTTCTGGCTGGAAGAGCTCAGAAAGCTCTCCTCCTTAGCATACATGGCTTCAGAAGTAACGAACTGTGCATGCAGTACAATATATCCTTGATGTCACATCTTCTGGTCCTTAAACAGAGAAGGAATATGTGAGCTAGAACTGAGTGTCTAAAAATCTTTCCTTTAAATTTTCTGCCTTCATTCTTTCAGGCTTAAAAAATTCAGACAATGGCAGTGACATAAAAACACATCACAGTAAATACACTGAGGGTAAAGTGCCACAGTTGGAGTGACATATAGTGAGATGACAAAAATGTATTTTAAACTGTGCTGGACAAACAACTTATCTTGCCATTTGATTGCAGTTCTAAGAAAAAAACATTGCTTCAGTATCCCCGAGAGAAACAGAAGAATATATGTGGTGAACTGAAAAGATCAAGAAAAAACATTTTGTATAAAATAAAGGAATTCTGTAGTTCCCAACATTTTTTCTGATTGTTTCATTTGCAAAGTAGAAACAAACAAACAAACAAACAAAAAAAGCAAAAAAAAACCAAAAGAGATTGAAGTAAATTCTGAACTAAAGCATATTTTTGCATTGCAAAATTAAGATGGTTTTGATTTTCCAGAACTATTCAGGGGACCAGAATTAATTAACAGATTAATTCCAGCTAAATGTCACAAATCTACAATTTATTAATAATGCCAGGCCTGGTTTTTTCAACTAAAAACGCCTCAGCCAAGCAAAATTGCAGCCAGCTCTAATTTTAATCTGGGAATGAAACTGCTGTCTTAGGAGACAGAGTAGAGGCACTGCGCACTTTTATTCAGCCCTACATGTTAGTAGTTAATCTCTGTTTCTCTCCTTCTGGAAATATTCTGCTCCAGTGACTGGGTGAATCTCTGAAACAAAAGAAAATTCAGTTCACTCAGTGTTTCCCCCAGATATCAGGAAAGAAATGCCAGATACAAGATCTTGATTAGTTTAGAATTCCAGGAGCACTGTTTGTTTTCCTGGTAAGGCTGCAGAGTAATTGAGTCTTAAGTCCAATATGCACCTTCTAGTCCAAAGGGAGTCCTTGCTGGAAGGACAACCATGAAGATAAGAGGTTTCTTAGTAGTGTCAGTTCCTTCCATATGTTCTCTGATCTCTCTGAAGAGTGACAGGAAAAGTCACCAAACATTCCTGCCCTTCTGATAGGGAGATATTTATGCAGCCAGCTTGCAGGAGCTCAGGAACATTAAAATTTAAGAGAATGGGCACTGCTTTGTCCAGGACTGGCCTGTGTGAGGGCCAGAGATTAATCCCCCACACAGTAGCCCTCACATTGCTTGAGGTCACTGAACCTTGCAGCACCAGCACTGAGAAGCCCTGTTACAATGGTATATCAAAGACGATTGCATTGTTCAGTATTTTCCCACCCCATAACCAAATGACTGGACAAGTGTATGCTGGTCTGAGAGCAACAGACAGCTCAGTTTTCAGCTCCTGTTTTGAGGGATCTGCTGTCAAAACCTCTCCAACTCTTTCCTAGTAGCAAAATGATGTTGGGGATCTTAGCACGAGGCTAAGGCACATTTAACACTAACTACCACTGCTTCAGACAGTCTCTGTGAGAGAGGCTTAGGCCAGGGCTGACCATCTACAACAACAGTCCTTGAGTGAAGGGCATATTAGTCAATGAAAAGAACAGGTGTATAATCTGTATAAATTTCTTCGTGGCTCTGGCAATACAAACAGCTGGAATAATGCTGGCAGCAGTAACAGAGGAGTTTGTTAAGTCTCACTCCAGTCAAAAATACTTTGTTCAGGTTTGTTTTTATTTTTGTTTTTTAAATAGGGAATATTACTACTGTATTCTTGACAAGTTTCCTTCTGATCCCAGCTTCACTGCATTTTCCCCCTGGTTTGTTTCCAGACCTGGCTGCATGGTGTTGATAAAGCAGCTGACGCTGCTAGTACAGGGAAATAACAATTCCCCTTCCATCTTAGACTCCTTCAGGGCAGTGTGGTGTTCATTATGCTGAAGTTGCTGTGAGAATTCTCCATGGAAAGTATGGGATAAAGAACTGGCAATAAAATGTAAATAGAACATAAAGACTCTGGTTCCAACTGTTAGTGACTAGGTTACACTGCCAAAAATAAAGACAGAATAATCAGGAACATACCACTGGTCTCCAATCTATGATATGTGTCTTGTCATCAGACAGTTTCTTTTCACGAAATATATCATCTTTTGCTAACTGGATCCAGAAGTCATCATCACAAAACACTGGTAAATGTGTCGTAGTCAGAAAAGTAACTACGTAAGTGGAATCTGGATGAGAAAACGATAACTGTGCCAGACGCTCACTTCAGGTACATTGGTATTCTCTTTTGATTTCTGCCTCTAAGGATCTAACAGCTATTTATCATTTGACTGCCCTGATGATTCAGGCTAGCACCTGAAAATAGAGAGAGCTGGCACATATTCCACAAGGGGAAAATTCACAAAAGCGGTCGAGGTGAACAACATGTCTGTTCTGACAAAAGTTTAAGGAAGTTTAAGATTACTCCTGTATACTAGCCTAAGATTTAGGAAACCCAGTCCGCACTTTGCCTAGGTCTGTTTTTCATCTCAGATCACCTTGAATAAATCAGGAATGGGAGTTAAGTCTGAGTTTCTCATAACTCACAGGTTTTGGTCTCAAAGCGACCAAAAATGGATACAGTTCTGCTTCATTTCTAAAACATCTGAAATCATTTATCTTCACTTTTCTGAGGCTCAAAAATAAATTTCTAAGCTTCAAAAGTTTCACCAAAGAAAAATAGTTGACTCCTGGGAAGGTCCTCTACAAACTGAACTAACAGCTTAGATTCTGCAATAATCAGAGTTTATCATTCTACACATAACCAATAAAATATCTTTTTCATCACTGCTTTAAGCTGTGAAGGGGTTCAGAGTTTTTGACTTTCAGAGTCTGCAGAGTGTTTGACTTTCAGCGTCTATGTAAAATGAAATGTCTCAGATGAAAAGCCAGGTGAATGGGATGACAAGGCACACCAAAAAGCTTCAAGGCATAAAGAGAAACAATACTATAGCAGGATGCTATTTAACAAGATATCTGAGGAACTTTTCACATATATAAACAAGGCATCACTTGAACCATGAAATCCGTGTGATGGGCCAGGGACTTCAGAGAGTAGGACCACAAGGAGAATTGGAAAGATTTGCTGGAAATTCTCAGAGCATCTCCAGCTTAGATACTGATTTTCATTTGAGTGATAACTGAACAGATTGTTTACAGCAGAAACCACTGTATCGGCAAAACTTCATGCTACACCACGTGGTATAGGGCCAAACAAGATATTTTCATGGCAGTTAAGAGTTACCTCCTGACCTTTCGCAACCTTTTTTGCCAATGGCTTCAACACCACAGTTTGTAAATTAGCACCTATCTGCAAAGGGGTTGTTGAGCATGTCAGTGGTTTCCCCATGCCAGCCATGTAGCAAACCACCTGGTAGTGTCTGAATCACTCAGGTTATCACATCTCTTACTCTAAGAATGTACATTCATTCCCAGATGAAGGAAAGAACTAACAGCCAGGGTTTGATGCAGCAGGCAGAGGGCAGCTGCAGAGAACCACAACACAAGCTGGTAACAGGGCATACCTGAATGCTTTCAGGCCTGTAGAAGGTAGGCTGCTTCACTGCGTTTTCCATGCCTCTTATGGATACTTTCTCTCCCTGCACTGGTCTCCTTTTTGATCCACTGTATGACATGCTGGTCTTCTTGCCCATGGTACCTCTGAAAAGTAAACAGCACAAAATGGTTGCAGAATACACCGCAGAGATAAGCAGGATAGTACATAGCGTGCATCCAAGACACAGGTGTGTGTACACCCCATCGTCCCATGGCCTTGTACCACAATAAAGCCCAGAATGTGGTGCTAAAACAAGGTGATCTGTTTAAATACCGCCTCGCCCCATCCTCATCTGACCTTGACCATGCCCTCCTCCTCCACACTAGTCCAGGGGCTTGTCTGATCCAATTCAGATAGCTAAACCAGCAAAACCTATTTGTTTTGCTGGTGATGAGCTAGTTACAGGTTCAGGACCCAGGCCATGCACACTAGCTTTATTGGTCAAATGGTAATGGAGGCACAGCCTGACTCTCCGTATTACACATGTGCTATCAGATCTCTGCAATCGGCACATACAAAGAGAAAGGGTTTTGCCCCCTGGAAAGTGAAACAATAAATGTGGAGCAAATCCTAAATCTGTCTTCACACAGAACTTGATTACAGAGATAGAATCAAGGTTAAGCCACAGAAAATTGATTCATGAGTGCCAGTTCTTGTCTTTTGTATTTCTGCTTCAAGTTGTCATAACTGGGCCATGGCTTCTGGCCATACCATTACACAACTTGCCTGGGCTTACAGTTCTGATGCTGCTTATATTGCTGGCTGCTTCTGCTCACTCCCAGAGCAGAAGGCTGCGCTGCACATTCCACACTGGTCTGTCTGCCAAGCTGTCTGCTACATTGGCAGTGTCAATGAATGTGCCACTTGAAGAATGACGGCAAGAATTAGTGATAATTTAGCCTGTATGGGAGGTGTGAGCACAGGGTCATTTGAACTGGGTAGAGGGAGAGAGGAACACTCTCAAGCTTTCTCGAGGAATTATCAGGCTGTATTTAAAATGCTTCAGAGGCTTGCTTCACTTTCCTGTAATGTCCTTATTGTGGGGCAACAGTGGGGCACTGTTTCCTAACAGAGATCATTCCTCATCTGTTCTTGTTCCTTTACAGATTATACATCATATGTTTTTATCTTTCAAACCTCTCACTCCTAGGTCAGGAATTCTGCCACAAATTGTCTGTTTAGGCGTTCAGACTTATTCATTGCTTTAATACATGCAGCAGAGGAAAGTTCTAGCCCCATTTAAAGAGATTCCCGGATATCTCCGGCATCTATGCATTAAGGTTTCACCCTTTGGGACTTTTTTATGTCAGTATTCCAGTTCTGGAGCTGAACAATACAGATACAGGAGTGCTAAACATCTGATTTCAAGCAACAAGGTTTTGTGTATCTGTGGCACTGTTGTAATCTACCTGCTGTTTGAGTGCCATGAAAAATTCTCCTTCCACTTTCCATTAAAATCCGGTATCAAACAAGCATCCAGATCAATATAAGAAGGACACAAAACTATCAGAGTGTCCACAGGAGGGATACAAAGATGGTCAAGGGTCTAGAGGGAAGACATATGAGGAGCGGCTGAGGTCCCTTGGATTGTTCAGCCCCGAGAAGAGGAGATGAGGGGAGGCCTCATGGCGGCCTGCAGCTTCCTCACGAGGGGAGCGGAGGGGCAGGCGCTGATCTCTGCTCCCTGGGGACAGCGACAGGACCCAGGGAACTGCATGGAGCTGTGACAGGGGAGGGTCAGGCTGGGTGTTAGGAAAAGGTTCCTCACTGGGAGGGCAGTCGGGCCCTGGAACAGGCTGCCCAGGGCAGTGGTCACGGCACTCCTGCCAGAGTTCAAGAAGCGTTTGGACACTGCTCTCAGACACGCGGTCTGATTTTTGGGTGGTCCTGTGCGGAGCTGGGAGTTGGACTCGATGATCCTCATGGGTCCCTTCCAAATCAGGATATTCTATGATTCTGTGATCAAAGTAGATAGTATTTTTCTAACTTCTTGCATTGCTCTAAGAACTTTGATGACCTTGGCTGTTTTGAGGCAAATGTAGAATGCTGATCTGAGGTCTTGAATTTGAAAGGAATATTGGTCAATAGGTTTCCAATATTTTGTCTTTAAAATATTAAATATCACTTTGGGGCCCCACCCAAATCAAAAGTATTCAGTGCAAAATTAGCACCTGAAATTTGTCCTATAAATGTACCTCATTATGGCTTTTTTCCAAAAGTTTACTTTTGGGACCCACTAATGATCTGGAATCTTAAAATCATTCACTGAGCCTCAAAAAGCCTGACATGGTCCAACCAAATTCTTGTTTTGACTGATTGGAAGCAGAAGCCAGTCCCATATACGTGTATGCAGTCCTGCACGGGAGCTACTGGTTGATTCTTTCTTCTTCTGCTTAGTTGGTAGCCTGGGGTGTGGTTTGACACCTTATCAGCACCCACTAGTCCAATACCTCTCCCTTAACTCCCCTCTAACCTCAGTGCCATTCTTAGCCTGAGGTACATGTCAAATGAAGGGTTTATGGTGAGTTACTGCAAGGTTAACTCTGATCACAGCACAGAAATAAGTAAAACACTGTGAAAGCCCCTTGCTAGCTGCTACTGAAGGCACCCACACTGCACACTTGGGCACTCTTACGCTGCCAGATCTGAAAAAGTGATGTTACTGCATTGAAAGCAACACCTTGAAATTGCACATGGCAAGTGTCACCTCTACTTTGGAAATGGCAATTACAAATCACAGGTGTCCTGCTGTTCCCAGTGCCACTTTTGAAATTCCGTGATCCATCCTTATTGCCCCCTGTACATAACCAATGGTTGTTCTACTTCATGCGTGAATGAAACTGAAGTCAGTAATGCTATAACAATGCTTAGAGATAATTCTCTTATTTGGCCTCATTACCATACGAGGTGTTTGTAATTTCACTTCTAAGCAAGGCAGTACTTTCAAGAAATTCATATATTGTCCGCGTCTGGTAGCAGATTCAGACTAGTGGTATGTCACTGGTACTTTTCTTCATTTAGGAATAAAATCTGATTTTTTAAAAGAAAAAATGAAAATTGTCATTACCTTCTCTGGAAGTATCATTTTCTCTGTTATCTGAAAGGTTTTAGGAATACGAATTTTAAGTCTTTTCCTGACACAACTCCCAAACAGTTAAAAAAAAATCCAAGAATGTTTCCCACCGCAAAACCAAGCCCTCTGTCTTCCGCCAGTTCTGCTGTCTCCTAGAAGTGGGTGCCAAGAACTCAGATTTCTATTAATAAGCAGATCATTAAAAATTCTGGCTACAGCAAATGTTGCTTGATTCAAGCTCAGTTCTGTGTTTGCACTCTACCAGCACTGTTTCCAAACTGGCATCCTCCTTTGAGTTTTCATGTCTACTATCGCTTAAGAATTATGCCAAGCTGTATCTTCTGGAAGGATTATGATGAGCTGGATCCATTCCCTGCTGTAATGATCACATTTGCCTAACTGACATCTAATCACATCTCGGTCTAGTCTAGATTCCAGAATCAACAGTGTAGTCCAAGCAGTATTCTGAGTTTCAGGACTGCATGTGCAAAAGTACAGGGCAGCTCCTGTATTGTACAAACCTAAAGACACCAAGGAACAAAAAGGACTTGTAAAGACACTCTAGTTCTGTGTAGCTCAGTGTAGTCAACAGCATCCTTCTGCAGCCACCAAACAGATCAGATCTGAACCCAGATTCTTACCTATTTAAAACTTAAAGAAGACAAAAATTTAAAAATTAAAAAAAAAAAAGAAGAGCTGCACTGATACCTTAGGGAAAAATTCTGCTGGTGCTGTAGGACAGAAAAGTTCTGTGTGCCTGTGAAACTAATGATTTAATGAAAAGTAAAAGCTCTGTGGTGGCTGACACGCAATGTAAATAATGTGCTCAGAGGAGTCTATAAAGGGCAGAGCTGCCTTTAACAACCTATTATGTATTATCAGCCGCCCCATTGTACCTTCTGGCATGGCGGGGCGTTGGGTGCGGTGCGGCTGAGCGTCAGCCCTCGCCAGTTCATTGCCAGGTCATCTCTGGGGAGGAAGTGTTCCCTGTTTACAGGAAATGCAGGACAAGGGCCGGAGGGCCAGGCTGAGCACAAGCTGAGGCCGCCACAGCTAACCGCCTCTCCGGCGTGGCTGGGAGCAGGGAGGGGGTGTGCCACTTGTCTGAGGCCCAAGGACAGGGTGTTTTGTTTTCAGGCATGTCCAGCTTTTACAGTCGCTTTGTTTTTCCTAGTGGTTTAAAGCCCCAGGATCAGGAGGGGAACAGTGCTGGCAGACAGCTGTGCACCCTGGGGCACCTGTGGCTGAGCCTGAAACATGAGACTGGCCATGCAGGTTTGTGCTGGTGCCTCCGGGCAGCCTGATGTGCCCGCCCATCCCAGCACATCTGGGCCACAGCTAGTGAAACCTCACGGTCAGGAGTTCTGTTATCCCTCCTCTGCTTGTACTGCCCCAGGCTAGGCCAGGACATTCCCTGAGATGGAGCCCAAACCCCTGCCTGCCTTCCCTTCCTGAACCAGGCCCACATCAGCGCCGCTCTTCCATGAGCGCCCCTGGAGCAGTTGCAGAATGTGGGAGAGTTTTGTCCCTGCACCTGTTCAGAGCAAAGCAAAAACCTTACGCACCTGACCAAAAATCCACTTCCCCTCTTCCACACCAATGCAAGAAAGCAAAATTCAAATGGCGAAGCTCATGGCATGAGGAGGAACTCCTTTCTGACCTTGGCAGCCAAACAGCTTATGATGTGATTATCGCTGTGTTACCTTGCCGTGTCAGGCTATGTATGGTATTAACAGACATCATTTTTTTCCTGCCCTTTTCAGAATTCAGCTGCAATATTTGTCTTGATGGTCTGCCATAACAGGGAACTGACTGGCTCAGCACATGCTGCACTAATAGGCTTTTCCTTTTATTGGCTTTAAATGCATTCGGACTTTAATTTCCTTCAGTAATGAGCCTTCCTTTTGCAGAGGGTGTTCCAAAACCAATTTATAAATGGGGCAAACCCAAGAAAATAAATTACAAATTTTAATAAAACAGGGTCGTTCAGCACCCCATTGCATCTCCCAGTTACCATCACTGCATTGAGTTTATATGACTTTAATTTTTTGCAGTAAGGATGTCACTGTCTGAGAAAGAGAGTTTGAACTAATAACTGCTGGGCACGTGACTTGAAATAAAACCAGGGATACTGTATGTAGAAAAAAGTTGAATTCAGTCCATTCGGTCTGATAATAAAGGGCCCATTGTTTATTTTTTGCCACTGGATTGAGGGGATTTTATGTATGTGGGTTTTGCATAACCCAGCAGTGTCCAGGTGAGATTCTGGTCTCCCTGTTGCATCCAGAACATTATATTCAGTTACGAGCTATGAGACCTGTGACGGAGGAGTCAGAAAGCGCACCGGCTGTGGATGTGAAGGTTATAGCAGCAATTTACAAGTCATTTGTAAACTGAGCATACCTGATTCTGACTTGATATGTCAAGCTCATCACCACTCAGCTGGCTTCAGGGAAGTTTTGCTTATAGGGGACTTACCCCAGGGAGAGGGAATGACTGTATCTTCCTAGGTAGTTCCTTCAAGGCTGCTTGAAGTCAGCTGCTTTGCTGACTCTGGGCAAATAATTGCCAACACAAGTCACCAATACATCCAGTAAAATATTTATGGTATAATTCACATTCATTTCAGAGCTTTGGTAGATCTACGCCTAACTGAATGCAATACCACTGGCCCTTCCTTAGCAAAGAATTGGTGACTTTTAGCAATCCAGAACCCTTGTTTGGCTAATGAAAGGATGAAGCATCCTTGAAAAAAAGACATTATGTCCCCCGCGGAAGGCAGTGCAGAAGTCAGCATTTACCCCCAGAAAACCAGAGAGTTCACTTACTTCCAACTCTTACTATGGGGAAACAGTGGATGTGGTCAGAGATGTGTTGATAATTACCGGCAAAACCAGTTTTTAATAGCAGTTGTTCCACTGTAGGAATGGGACCAAGGATGTGATTTCCAGCCTCTTCTACTGTTTTTCTTTTTCTTGTGGTGACATTTTGGACTAAATATTGCTTTGATCTTTACTTATTTGCAGGCACCTCTGAAACCATGAGAAATGTGCAGGAAATAAATTGGTAGGTTTGGCCCCTTAAGTATGTTGGAGGTAATAAAGTTTCATCATCCAGTTTGCAGTTTGCAACAGATGCAAAGAAAAGAAATAAGCAGGATTTCTAGGAAAACTGTGTCTCTTTTTCTTTTCTTTTCTTTCTTTCTTTCTCTTCCTTCCTTCCAAATCCTACTAAAGATAGTGTCAAATATTCTTCTCTCTCTCTGTGTCCTGACACTGACTACTGATTTAGAGTGAAAGAGAACAGGGAGGGGGCAGGGAGGTTACCTAGTGAAAGTTGTAATTAACTGAATGCTGCCACAACAGTTAAATCTGAGCATACCCTGGACTCTATTTGTGGAAATCATTAAGCAAGATATCCTTTGGCTGACCTCTGTGTGCTGGTAGCTAGGATCATCCTTTTCATTGTGTATACCTTAGAGAGACAAGGAGTGTTTGGTTTAAATATGAAGAAAGCAGAGGTTCTTAAGTGCTGCATTTCTTACCATGCTTTAGACTGAAAAGGAACTACTTCCAAAAGGAATTGATTTACTCCAAGGAATCTAACTCAGGCTGGCAGGTGATTGGGTGTTACACTCCTGCGATTCATGATAAACCACCGAGTCTCCAGTTTCTCCAGAAACTGCATTTTGTATTACTGAAATGCAATTTTAGAAGTCCCCCTGTACGTGAAGGGAGACAAGAGAATGAAGGAGGTGCTCAGGAAGTGGGATGGGGTAATTTGGATGTCCTCGATTGCCACATCACACTTACTTTGCCCTGTAGATGGGCCCAGTCACAGGCATCCCCCACTGGCCTGCTCCCTCCCATATGATTCACATGGGGGGAATCACCGTGGGGCTAAAACTGCAAACCATCTGAACCCTACACAAAAATTCTCACTGCTTCAGGGAGATGCTGAATTGCTCTAGCCTGGCCAACAAACTCATAGCACACTTACGCTGTCAGAGCTGGTTTGGTTACAAGGCAGAAGTACCTTGCAAATATGTCACAACACAAATGGTCATACTGCATGGCCATTTTAAGAGATATTGCCACCACATCCTAACAGCCTAACCAGATGCCTTGCAGATGTCTAAACAGCCACTTGTTGGAAGGGATGCATACTCGACAAGTATCATAAAGCATAACTGAGGCCCCAGGGATACATTCGTAGCAATACCTTACAGGAAAGAGCACTCCACTTCTCCCCTCATGATCACTGCTGGGGCACAGACCACAAAGCAGAAGGCAAGTGAGATTTATGAACCTTTCTCTAGGATGCATCTCTTGATTCATTGAAAGAAACTGCAGGCCTGATCCTTACTGGTCCAAAGGACTTACATCACCTAGTAGAAGTGACAGGCCTTAAGTTTGGGTTTCCATCAGCTGCGCTTTTGGTGTTTGTGTTGGTGAGTCTGAAGGAGGAAACAAGGCATCACTTGTGTGCGTGGCCCAAAGATGAGCATATAGCCAAGGGCATTTGTGTCGCTATGCAAACAAAAATACATGGTCTTCCTAGGGCTTGAACTACTGGCCTTCATTACAATAACCTTGGCTGTTTTTTTTTGCCACTGTTTAATCCCCATTAAAATTTTTAAATCTCAATAATGCTGACTGAAAAAATTCTAAAACTCCTAAAGAATTGATTTGCTCATTGCTGAGGAAAGGGGTAGAATTTGCAAAATCATTTGAAGGATAGGTGTAGAGATTATAAGAATGTCAAGCATCTCTCTGAGAATGGCACATTCAAGCTAAACAAAATGCAGTATTTGTCATTCTGTGAATCGTGTTCTGTGAATCTCCACTTGCTCCTTCACTTCCCGTGCACACATCATCTGTGCTCAGACTCGTCCCAGCCTGTGCTATGGAGGGACCACAGGCAGTACAGACTGGTGCCTCACTGTCACAGCACTGGCTCCTTTGCTAATGATCATTCAGGTTCCCTTTCCCTGACGGCTTCATCCTGCTAAACCTGCTCAGTCCACCAGTCCTTTTCCTGTGATGTCAGAGAGAAACATTATTACAGAGGCACGATAACCAGAGTCTGTAGACTCCAGGAAACCATTTGCCAAATCAACCAATACCTGTTCACAGGCAGCTAGAGTGCACCTATATAGCTTCTCCCTACTCTGAGGCTATCGGCAGCTCTGCTAGTTATAATGCAGCTGAGGCTAAATAAAACGGCTTTTGTTGCACTGCCTCCTCATGCATTTATTCAGTCAACTTAAGGTTTGACTGTCCTGGAAGGCCCATTGCTTCCTCCGCTGTGCTGGCTAACTCTTGGAACGGTTACAGACAGTTGCTGGAGGAGCAGCAGACAATGTGTCTGCAATCTGCTCTCATTCAGCCATATCATTGCTCCAAGCAAGAGAATTGGTTGGGGATTACTGTGTCTGTTGAGGCTACCAGCTCTCGGACTGCTTCTCCCTGTATTCTCCACACCCATACTTTTAGCATCTTCCACTGCATTTAAGATTATTGCTTACAGTAAGTTTTACTTAGCAGTGCTTTTAATGAGCTAAAGAAAAATATCACTTTGCAGAATAAAGAAGCACAAGTCTCCCTCTACAGAGGTTTTGAACATTTATGACTCATATATATTACTAAATATATCATTATAAACATATGCGTGATTATTTAATTATAAAGTATATAACTGTAATGGTTTATTTTATAAAAAATCTTAGCCTTGTTGCAAGTGTAGTTTAAGGTAATGAATTTGGCATGGTGTCATGTTACATACACTTAGACATGCTCTGTAAGTCACACGCAGTGTCAGCATCCACTTTAACTCCGAGAGAGAAAGAGAGAACTGCTGTAGCTGATGAGCAACCATGTTTCAATAAACACTGCTGTCAGGTCTTTAAAGACACTGGGCTTTGAGGAGGAGTAAGAGGTAAAATGAAGGTAAGATATCCTTTTGTGGCAGAGCTATTTATTTACCCACATTCTCAAATCCATTCAAGGGATATTTTATTTGCAGGAGTCTGACAACAAAATTCAGTGAAAGAATAAATAAAGCTCTGCTGTGGGTTGTTGTGGGATTTTTCTTTGCAATTCAGCGCAACAGAATAGCAGTTGCTTCCAAAAAAGCATCTTGTTAACTTGTGTCCAGTCCATGCTGATTATCGACAAAGATCAGGAAGGATTTTTTTTATACACTGTATGTATTTTTGCTGCTCTCAAAAGAACGGGGGTTTCCTGGGGCACTGGGTTTCTGGACTTGATGGATTCACACTCAAGCCCTACCTTCCCAGTGCTGTGGGGATGGCAACACCAAGACAATTTGCCTTTCTTAACTAGGCATTAGGGAAAAACCAGATGGCAACTGAGCTGAGGAACACTGCACTGCTGATAGCTGAAAATTCAGTAGGTTCAGTGCAGCAGCTGATATCACTTCCGAAGAGGCTTCCCGAAGGAAGATTTAAAGTTCCTAATGAGCTGTTAAGGAGTTGCATTGTCCTGCTTGATCAAGATTCAAGGGAAAAAGCAAATGAAACAGAAGGTGACCGGGACAACATCTAGCAATTTCTTGTGTCCCAGGTTTATGCAAGAAGCTGAGTTTGCAATTCAGAGCACTGACACTTGCCGATGAGGTGCGTAACTGTGGTCTCTACTGCAGCTCTACCTGTTCACACTTCACTCCTCTCACAGTCTTCCAACTGTGCCTGCCCAGTCAAGGTGGGAATCAGTATACAATCGGGCCTGTATCCAAGGTTGCAATGACCTAATCACAGATTCAGAGGTAGTTTCCCACAGTCCTTCCTTTCTGTTATTTTTTCCATCATTCCTAGACCCATTTTATTATGAAAGAAAAGGAATTGCTTAAGTTTTCTTATCAGGAACTGCTCAGTCCCTCCTCCCCTAGAAACCAAAGCGCACTTCCTCTGAAGCTCAGACTCACTTTATGTTTTGTGACTGGTAATGAATTCTTAGCCTTAACCAGACTTCCTAATAATGACACACATTTGCAGAAGACACTTGATAATGAAGATATTATACTGGAGATATCTCACACAGTCTGCCCCACTCCAGCTGACAAAAAAAAAAAAAAAAAATCTCGATCAACTCTGTCTCCGTGCTTTCCTAGCAGAGTCACTACAATAGTGCTGCTTACTATTTCAAGGAGGCGTGGAGGGCAAAGTCAGTGAAATGACAGGAGACAGAAGAAAAACAAAAGAAATATATTCTTTCTGTGGAAACAATAAAACCAAAATCAAATGCCTGAAAAAATCTATGCCCATCAGCAGGCACACAGCTTACATGTGAGCATGTAAAAGTCTTCCTACCTTAAAAGCATGTTCAGATTCATGGTGTAATTAAGTGGTAAATGGGACATGCGAACTATAGAAGTGCTGGTTTTCAGGAACCTGCAGTCAAGTGTTTGCTCACTGAGGCATTCCCTAAGCTCTGGCCATGCAGGCAGGACATGGTTCTGCCTGCATTTCTACTAGAATAGCAGGAACGATCATCATGAAGTGATATGCCCAGGGCATCTTCACATGGTGATCAGTTCAAGTCTTCAGGAGCAAGGACTATGAGGAGAGCACAAGCGTGTAGATTTATGGAATGGATGAAAAGATGTGAATTCACTGGAGTAAAATACATGCTGGGTGTCAGGAAAGGTGTACTGCCCAGGAGCTCTATGAAAATACAGAACAGTCTCAGAAGTGAAGACATGAGTGGTGCTGGAGTGGCTGGAGAAGGGCGGGATGGGGAGCAAGGCACAAACATGCCTTTGCACACCCGAAGGGCAAAGGAAACCCACAGCATTTTGGGAAGTGTCTTTAAACACAAGCCAGTGCCACTGGACTGCAGGCTTCCTATAAATGAAGCCCATGCAACAGTTAGGCAATATTGCAAGTTTTGCTACTGTGTAAGCCTTTAATAGTGCCATTCATAATGATTACCAGACTAATATACTGAGGCATTCTTCCCAAATTATAATGTGTTCTTACACTAACATAATGCAGTCATTTATCTTCAGAGAGAGAGAGAGAGAGAGAGAGAGAGAGAGAGAGAGAGAGAGAGAGAGAGAGCT